>VDFB02197399.1:0-62655 GCA_007258455.2 Sequoia sempervirens | reverse complement strand
CAAATAACACAGAAGAAAACCCAACGAGATCAAGCTAGCAAGAAACCCTAGCAGAGCTCATTCTCCTTAACTTCATTCAATTTTGTTCAAAGCAAAATTCAATATTCAATAACAAGAAAATTTAAAATTTTAACTTATAACAAATTTTAGCTGTTTAATTTCTGCTTTGGAAATTATGCAAATATATAAAGAAAGAGATCCCTAGTTTCATGTTTTGTAGATCTTCGATCTCGTCCATAGTCTCGTCTCTAAGTTATGCTCTTGGTTCTATGACTTTTATAATTGTGCTAAGGTCTTGCAAATATTTTGAGAAAAGAGCTCCATTGTTGCTTGTGTTGTAGATCTTAATCTTCACTTTAAGGTGCACACTTGGTTCAGCGCCATTTGTAATTGTGTAGAGATTGTTCATAGCCTCCTTGTTAGGGTTGAAGTTCCCAAGGAATTTGGAAGGCTGGGTTGAAAAAGTACATGGAAGTATGGAGTGGTCAATGAAGCTACTTTTGCCATCGTCAACTTTGTGACATACCAAATGGGTTGGTTGTTTGAAACCACTATGTCACTGAAATGATTATGGCTTTGTTAATGCCCTCATTAATGTTGCCCTTGTGGGCTTTTCTCCATGGACCCCACAAAGAAGAGTAACCAATGGCCTCTTGACTTGTAAGAAAATGACAACTTAAACACTTATGTGAAGAAATAACTTAACCACTTACATGAGGAAAAAGGTAAAATTAGAAAAAAGGGTAAATAAAAAATTACAGAGATGTCATATACAAGCTCTTTTGTTGGAACCAAAGAGTTGCCATTATCAAATTGCTACTCTACAATGTAAACCTAGATATTGGTGCTTGATTAGGTAGACTGGTTTTATTGCTTGCCAACAAACTTTTGCTTCAAAGGAGTTTTTGCTGTTTCTAGGACTGCAATGTGATGAATGTAGTGGCAGAATGATTTACGCCAGGTTGGACTAGCTCCTTCTTTGTAAAGTTCTCCATTTAAAATCCAAGTATGGATGTATATGTATTTACAGTTATTACACCCCTACTTAATAATTGCTTTGACTCATTCCAATTTTCTAATATTCTCCGGGATCAGTCAATTCAATGCGCCAAGCAAGGAGCACAAAAATGCTAGGATGTCTATCCATTAGTAGTGTTCTTGCAGCAACATTTTGCTGCATTGTTGGTTTCTGCTTGTGTCACCGCCCACATTTGCCTCACTCATGTTGGCTGCGAATTACAAAATCCCACATGTATTCGGCTTTTTTAATTTTCCCCAAGGCATCAATTGAATTTAGAAAGCTGTCCTTGTGAAAGAAATAGGAAATTTGACAATGTTTTGCTGTTCCTATCCATCCATCCTTTGGACATAATGCGACAGTGGTGACTTTATTTAGGAGATAATTTTAATTTAATTTTTTATTATTAGTTATTGTTCTTGGCTGGAAACTCTATGAAAACGGTTGCTCTTATTTCAGTTTGTAATTCAAGGGGAAATTCAATTTGTACTTCAAGGGGAAATTCAGTTTGTAATATGTGATTCAAGGAAGTCGATTCTGCAGAATAAATGAATTATTTTTCAGATTGTGGATTTAGAGCAGTCCTTGTTGCAGACAATTTTCTAACAAGAGTTCACACTCAAAGATTCCTTCCATTAATGAAGAATCAAGATACAAATATCATACGAATCTTTCACAAGTAAGAAAAATGACATAAGAAACTTACTCCAAACTCACCAAGGAAATATTTCCTTACAATTATAGTGTGAGAGAATTTAGAAGTGTGCATCTCAGAAGTAGGGAGTTACATGAGAGGAGAAGCAAGGAAAGGAATTATATAAAATTTCACGGGTGATCTATAATAGCACCTGGGCAGAAAAGTCTAGAAGCAGAAAATCTAAGACACATGGATGGCGAGTGTTTCTAAGGAGAAAAAAATATTCAACTATATATATTTTTATGTACATAGTATGCTAACTCACAAACACTACCAAGCTATCACTGAGTTAGGAAAATGAGTTTTAGAAACAAATTTACAGGACAAAACTAGAAATTAGATATTATTTCTAACTCACTCAAATGTTGACCTCAATGGGATTAAGCAAAGGTTTCTCTTGATTGCTGTTTAGCATTGAAACTTTGATCATTTTTATCAATTCACTAAAGCCAACTTATCAAAAGTCTTAACAAATAAGATTCAATACTTGCAATTGAAGTGACTGCTGTGGAATTTGGAAAAATCCTGTTAATTTTCAGATCAGAAATGCAATTAAGCAGAAAACACAACACAAAGAAGACAACGCAGCAATTTATCCTAGGAAAACCCTTCTACACAAGGGAAAAAACCCAACAGCAAATTATTCTCTTATAAATCAGAAATAGAAGTGCAGAAATAGCACTCAGAATCAGGCCCTAGAAAGGCCGAATCTCATACAATAGATCAACACTTTAAGATAGTGCGAATTCCCTAGATACACAAAATATCAACTCTTCTCCTTGAAGCGAATCTGCTCCTCTTGAATGCGAATCTGCTGCTGAAGGAAATCAAATTTAGAAAATGGAATAAATTGAATGAATTGATTGCATAATGTGGAGACTCTATCTCCATTATATACCAAACTAGGCGAGCTCTCCTCTTGAGCCGACCTAGAAAATATATTATTTGTTTTATAATAGAAAGGCCGACTTGCCTTGAATAAATTATTCTTAAGAAAAATACCTCCCGCTGCTACAAAACACTAACACTCCCTCTTTGCTAGGGAGGTATTCTCAAGTATCTTCGTCACAGAGTCTCTCAACGTGATGTCCACAATGGCTACACCCAATTGTGGAAAACATAGCCTAGTCTCAGAGATGTGATCTGTACAAGGGTTTTCACCTCATATTTCTCAGTCTCAGAGAAATATACACTTCAAGAGCTTTCACCTCATATTTCTCAATCTCAGAGAAATATACACTACAAGGGCTTTCACCTCATATTTCTCTGTCTTAGAGAAATATACATTGCAAGGGCTTTCATCTCATATTTCTCTGTCTCAGAGAAATATACACTGCAAGGGCTTTCACCTCATAGTTCTCCGTCTCAAAGAAATATACACTACAAGGGCTTTCACCTCATATTTCTCTGTCTCAGAGAAATATACACTACAACAATCTTAATGATGCTGTGACTCCCTCCGGACCTCCAAATACCCGCATCAACCTCTTGACCTCCTCGTCCAAGGTTGCCTGCATTGCTTGCCTTAGAGGAACACACTTCCGACACTACTCTTAGTAGCACCTTTAACTGACTTGCGAGAGTCTAGGACTTAGTCCTCCTCGACCTCATCCCAGATCACCCTATTCTGAATAGGTTTGCGGTGCTTCCAATGTCAAAACAAGGTTGACTGCCTTGTGCAATTCCATTCTCTGTAGCTGAAGAGGCCTTCCCAAGACTTGGCACCTGGCTTTGCAACACTGCAACTCACTTAGCTGACACCTTCACTTCTTCTCATCGAGTCACTCTAGTTCCTCATGTCATAGGATTCCATTTTGCTGAACACAGAACTCCCTCTTGATCCTTGCCACAGAGATTACAAAAAAATCCTTTGGAAGTGAACTCCCCTCCATTGACTGATCTCAGAACCTTAGTCCTCTTCCCGGACATGTCATTGTTTTACCCAACTTGCAAAGAACCGAAAATTGTTTTGCTTTCACAACTCTCAATCCAATAGCCATTAGCATGTCTTCTTCAATGATCTTTGATAGGAACCTCACTGTTTTCCACAATTCTTTCTAGGGCTGCCAATAGTTGACCATGCAAGAACCATAGACTGCTGTTCCAAATCGTTGTTTACTGTCTTCATCCTTCTCAATCTTCTTTGCTGATGCAAACTATCAATCTATCAATCTCCTTCTTCCATTTACGCAATGATGCCAATGTTTCTCCATCTTCTCCCAAGATGTATGATCATGTGATGCCCCTAGCTGAATTTAATGTAACTTTTCACTCTCAGCACTTGGACATTTCATCAAACATTTGTCCTATAATTGCTGTATTTGTTTTCCTTTGTATTTTTGATGCATATAATGACTCATAGACTAAGATGACTCCAATGAGAAAAGACTAATGACTGTAACAAATACAATTGCAAGTATCTACCGCTTTCAAGGCAATAAGATTGTCTAAAGATGCATCTACAGCTGGGTGACAATTTTGTTGATGTTAGCAGCGTCGGGCCTTACTTCCAGCCACGACTTTCAAGCAATAAAATTAAATATAGCCTTATCGGCTATTTATTTTATTGGAGACATCCGATGGTGAAGAGACACGTCACATGGATAATAAATAATATTTATTTATTCGAGTTTGTATGAGGCTGACCTCTTAACGCTCGCCACCCTTCATGAGACACTTCGCTTCAAGTTTGAGGCCGACATCACTCTTTGAAAGGTCGCGATCTTCTCCTCTTCATGTATATAATAGAGATGGCTATTGTTCATTTGTCATTCATATATTTCATCCATTTCATAGTTCGAGTTTATTCAAGTGCGAGTTATTGAAGAACAGATCGAAGTCTATAAAGGAAGCTGAATTATTGTCATCAAGAAGAGCGATATTATCTTCAAGAGGTCGCATCAAGTTGGTGCTGTTATTTGGCCTTGTAATTGGCCTTATTGTAAAGAAACTCATTGATTATCATTCAATATATAAGTGATATATTGTTGCTGGGTTTTTCTCCCTCAAGTTGGAGGGTTTTCCCAGGGTATATGCTGTGTCAAATTGTGTGAAATTGTTTTAAATCTGCTTATTTAATTTCTGATCCTAAAACTAACAAATTTGACAAACACTTGTAATGTAACCTCAACTCCAGCTATAATGAATATGTTAATTGCAGAAATATCTCAGATTACAATGCTGATCAGTTTCAATGCAGACTGTGTTGCTTATAGCAATGACAAAGGAATTTCTCAATTCTAAATACAAGGATGAGACTTCAATCTTAATATAAACTCTAATTACTTGTGGTAGATCACCCTCCAAAATTTACAAGTTAATGTCAATACAACTATGGCAGTGACTTGTAATCTTATTATCAAAACTACCATTCACTTGCTGCTATTATGACAGTGTCCAGTGACTGAAAATACAACTATAATGCAGTTTTGACAAATAAAGCATGAACGTGGATATCAACGACTTGAAGAAGGTGAGACAGCAAGCTAATCGAATGCTCCAACAATCCACCTCACAGTTGCTAGATAAGCTGCGCCAGAACTCCCAAACTATTTTTCTTTTTATTAGCAGCCACGTTCCTTACTCAGATCACCGAGGATATTAAATAGATGTCCTTATTTGTTAAAGCTCGATAATTCCCACAATATGGAGCGACTCAGTCAAATTTGGCTCCATTTAATATTCAATACCTTACATGTGTTGCCTTCAGTTTGCAAGCTCCGACTTCAAGCAGCTCCCGACTTCACCCGTCTTGCCTGCTTTTTTAGAATAAATCGATATCTTCAAGACAATATTGATTTGGTTTATCTGTATTTTGTCTTTTCTGCCAAAGACGTCCTTCAAAGTCAATATCGAACTCCTTTAGGAATGATAGTTGCGCCACTATTAATTTGAATAGTCACGATTTCCCTCATACAAAATTCGTCTTTTCTTCCAGCGTGGCCTGTGAATGAGACAAAATTGTTACTTTTCATTCAATCAAGCTTTTCAGCAAAATCGTCCCTGAGACTGAGATGGAGAAATATGGGTTGTCTTCCACACATTGCTTAGCCAAATCTGATCAGATCTTTCCTAAACTTGGCTTTGATACCATGTTAATTTTCAGATCAGAAATGCAATTAAGCAGAAAACACAACACAGAGAAGACAACACAACAATTTATCCTGGGAAAACCCTTCTACACAAGGGAAAAAACCCAGCAGCAAATTATTCTCTTATAAATCAGAAATAGAAGTGCAAAAATAGCACTCAGAATCAGGCCCTAGAAAAGCTGAATCTCATACATAGATCAGCACTTAAAGATAGTGCAAATTCCTTAGATACACAAAATATCAACTCTTCTCCTTGAAGCGAATCTGCTTCTCTTGAATGCGAATCTGCTGCTGCTGAAGGAAATCGAATTTAGAAAATGGAATGAATTGAATGAATTGATTGCATAATATGGAGACTCTATCTCCATTATATACCAAACTAGACGAGCTCTCCTCTTGAGCTGACCTAGAAAATATATTATTTGTTTTATAATAGAAAGGCCGACTTGCCTTGAATAAATTATTCTTAAGAAAAATACCTTCCGCTGCTACAAAACACTAACAAATCCAACAAACTTAATTCTGATGATTGATAATTGTCCAACTTTTATTTATTATTGAGGATACTTTCATTGCTTAAACTTGATCCCTATCTTAATTACGATTTGAAGTTTTGGTAGTATTTGTTGACCGATGGCATTCTTTTCCAAGCTAAATATCAGTTGTTTGTCTCTGAAATTTGCTTCTCAGTCTACTTATATTTTTGCACTTTGGTAAGGAATTAATCTTGTTTTTTGCTTATGGGTTTTTGGGAGAGGATCAGTTTTAGGATAAATAAAATAAGTGGGTTGCATTAGTGATGATAAGCTGTCCCTTTGGATGTATTATTTTTTAGTGAAACAAAGACATAATGAAAAGAAAGGGGAAATGACAGCATACCCTAGACCTAGGTAACATCTGTCTATGGTACGTAAAATGTTACCTAATAATTTTTGTTGCTTGCATATATTTGCATGCAGTTACATTTTTCTATACAAAAATCGCTTTCTTGACAGTACTTGGGGACAGTAAATCTTGGATCTCTGCCTTAGAGTCTTAAATCCACCTTGTGTTCCATCGTGGAGTAAGTTTACATTGCAATTGTTATTTCTACATTTACAGTCTGTGTTTTTTGCTTTGATTCTTAGGCTAGGTTTGCTCTTAGCTTGTTTGGAAATATGGGCTGTCCTGGTGTAATTTTCATATTTTAATGCTTTGATTTACTAATGAATAGGGCCAGGAGTAACAAAAGGAATTGGTAGATGTGAATGATTGTTTTCATTGTCTGGTACTTAGCTGGCAGTTTGACCTATGTCAACAAGAATTACCATGTCACTGAACATTTGAGAAGATTCTGAAAGTTTTTCTGTTCTAATTTGTTATCCTTTTGACTTTTGTACAAGCAGGTGTGTATTTAATGGAAATGGGAAACTTTTGGAGGACATTGTTTATGCTGTACAGGAAGGAGTCTTAGTGAATGTAGACAGTGAATTTGATTTGGAGAATATCGTAGAGGCAGCGAGGATAGCTGGGAAGAAGGCCCAAGTACTGCTTCGCATCAATCCAGATGTGGATCCTCAGGTTAGCCATTATTACTCTAAGCAAATTATGCTATAGATTATGCGTTGGAACTTGGAAGCTAAATTGGATACTCCATGCATTGTAGGTTCATCCCTATGTTGCGACTGGAAACAAAAACTCAAAGTTTGGCATCAGGAATGAAAAGCTACAATGGTTTTTGAATGCTTTTAAGGCACACTCAAATGAGCTGAATTTGGTTGGTGCACATTGCCATCTTGGATCAACAATAACAAAGGTAGTTGTCCGATAAATATGTTTACATACATTCTTTTTGTTCCCTGGGTAATTGGACGACTCTTTCAGTTCCAAAGCTAATAGAGAAGTTATTTAAATTATAAAACTAGATATCCTGGTTTTCTGTATCAAATAGATGAGATATATTTCTTTGTCAAACAAAATTATCCTTTCTTTGCATATTTAAGATTATATTTCATATTTCTCTCAATTTTGTGATTTGTTTTGACTTGTGATGCAGAACTAAAGATTTTCTTAATACATATCTTTTATGAATGTGTTTACATTCAGTTTGTTGTCTGGCTGTATATCTCTTGAACATTAGTGAGATTTTTGAAGGTGGAAAAGTGTAGAAAAGAGATGAAGTGAAGGGAAGGGAGATTTTTTTTCATTTTGTTGAAATTTATGTCTGTGAATTTAGATTAGCAACTGGGAATTTGGTTCAAGCAGCTTTGTTGCTTGTCTTTCATGTTTATGTAATGCGGAGTCATAATGGCTCGAGAAGTTCAGTTTTGTAACAACTGCCCCTTGATTGCTACTATTTTTTTTTAGATTCAATTCACAACAACTACCAACTTAATCAACCGATGTTGTGGCGATGACTGTACACCACCACTCAAAAGCTTACACTAGAAAGTGGTAAACTCCTGATGTTAGGGTCATCCCTAGACCCAAACCTAAACTTGGAGGGTTCATTCGTGATGACCTTGTCTACATATCTCCTTTTGGGATTTAGAGGCTTCATAGTTCATACACCAATGATAGAGAGAGTTCATCGTTTCCTCTTGCAAGAGATCTCTAATCACACTTTTAAATCACAATTGCTAATTAAGCTTATGCTTTTAAATTAGTCTAGTTACACTAGAATGATAACAACAAATCCAATCAAGCATTGGTTCCATACCAATCATTAGTGTACAAATACACAAATTCACGTAGGGGTCATATCATTCCATAATTCCAAGTTCACACAATGAATGGCTCAAGCATACATCACCTATACACAGGGTGACTAGTTCATATGCACATCATTAGTACAATAGTGACTAGCTCATACACACATATATCCAGTGTGAATGATCCACACATATATCACCTATTCACCTAAGGACCAATTGGCACAATGGAAGTGGATGAAACCTACTACATGCATCATCCCACTACCTAGTTCACTAACAAATAAGCCTATATGTAGATCTCATCTATAAAAGGAATGTCGGTGCATCCCATACTACACTGCGGGTTCCATTCTTTTCCTAATCCACCATCATCTACGATGACAATCAAACATCCCATACTACTTGATGTCCTCATTGGCAAGGACATAAGTATGACGATGTGCACCATACCTAAGGCCGGTAATAAGATTTCCACAACCTATTAATTGTCTAGGTTATTAAACCTCCATATAAGTTACATATTCAAGATGCCCTATGGTTATACCATAGACCCAAGGCTAGCACCTACACTATCAATCACATGAACTTAATTAACAATCAAACTAGAAAGTCCTACCTTAGGCAAACACCACATAGGAAACACACGTTATTCTTTTGATACACCAATGCCAATATTGAACTCTTGAGACGGGTAGATCCTGGCATCCATCGCCTACATGCTACTGGCTCTATGGCTTGATGCCACTAGCGGAAACTATCCATGCCTCTGGAGTAGCACGAGCATCATTTGCCTGTATGCCATTGGCTCTATGGCTTGCATGCCACTAGTGGAAACCATCCATGCCTTTAGAGTAGCATGGGCATCCATCACCTACATGCCATTGGCTGTATGACCTTCATGCTATTGGAAATAGCTTATCTAAACCCTATTAAAACTGAGAAGCTCCTAACGTCTATCAGTTGCATGCTATTGGTGAAAGCCAACTAACCCTATGAAATTGGGAAGCTTTTGGCATCTATCACCTGCATGCTATTGGTGAAAGCCGACTAACCCAATAATACGACTTAATACTTCTTTTGGTAGAGTACACTCCCTAACTCTTGTCATGCTGGAGGAACAATAAGCTTATCTATAAGCAGGTTGTAGATTTTACAATTAGTGTTCCACGGGGATGTGTCCCCCCCAAAAAACCCCCGTGTTTCCTAGATGGGGACGTCTTGGAGACTTGGCGACTTGGGGGGGACATCCCCCCACTAACCCACCACCAGTGCCACCATCCCACCACCAGTGTCGCTGTTTCCAAGATGCCACTAGGACTTCGAGGATGTTGGGGTGTCCTCAATACATCTAGGGGACTCCTAGTTGTCTCTAAGATGTATAATTCTTATACATTTTTTTATAACTATTTTTTTAAGTACTATATGTATTTCAGCACCCTGCTGCCCCCTCGCCGCCATCCCCCCACCCAAGCTTAGACCCCCCGTCCTCGCGTCCCCTGTCGTGCCCCCGTCCCCGTCCCAAAAACCTTGTGGAACATTGCCTTAGGATGAGATGGACAAGATACATTAAGAGAACAAATATCCTCCACCTATGCCCTCGTAGAGTCCTTCATTCAACCCTAGTTGTGATGCCAAGAAGTTAGCTCTTGTATCAATCTAAATTCAGCATTGTGACATCAGAAAGTACCCGGACATAGATCTAACACATTATTGGAAGGGTTTATACCATGGCTAGTTAATATAGTTACATTACTTGCAAGGGATTTGGTAAACTATTCAATTATCTTATAGGTTTGGGGTCAATTTACCAACACATAAGTGATGAGCACACAGTTATACTGAGAGTGGGGGAGGGGGGAAGTGAATCAGTATAACACAACTTTTACCAAGTTAAAACTTTATCAATCATAATAACATTATTTACTCAATATCAATAATCATGCACATGAAAAGAACACAATAACACATGATATTTATGTGGAAACCCCTATGGGAGAAAACCATGGAAAAATATTGCTCATATAAACTCTTCTTTACAAACTTTGTAGGCACCAACCTACTGGAGACACGATTCTCCTCAATTCGTAGGCACCAACCCCCACAATTTGTAGGCACCAACCCCCACTGCTAAGCACCAACTTAGCAAGAGACAACAATCTTTCCTTTAGGAAGCACCAACTTCCAAAACAATGTTCTACCTTGAATGTTGCTTCTTCAATGGATGATGGACAATTCAATCTTTTTCTACTCATATACTTCTTTTCACAAATTTGCTTATAATATTCTTCTCTCTCCCTTCTTGTATTTTTCTCTTTCAATGGAAGATGATTATATATGCCTTCTTCACAAATTTGATGCAATCTCTTTCATTTACTCTTCTTTTTTAATTCTGCATGTACTCCTTTTCAAATCTGCCTTCTATCAAATGATAATAATTCTTTTAAAATTTCTTCATACAAATCTGCCTTGAATGTATATACCTTTCTCATAAATCTGCCTTGATCATATATATATATATATATCTTACTCAAAAATCTGCCTTGTCTTTATATTTCTCTTCATACAAAGCTGCTAGTGTATATCTGATTTATCTATTTGTCTTACACACCTCTCACTTCTTCCACATCATATTATCCACATGCCACAAACTTAATTTATATCTTCATCATCAAATGGAATGATGCAACTCTTCAATAGAGATCTCCTTTCCAAAAGACATGACTTTAGTTCCAAACTGATTGATTATCCCAAGCGCTGCTATATTTCTCCTTAATCACAATTTTATTCTCTTTAACAATTTTTGCACATTATTCACTAATCATGTCTTTTTTGCATTAACATCTCTTCTATATCTGCATTAACTCCTCTTCTAATATGCAGATCTGATATATCTTTATTTCTCACGTAACATCTACTTCTTCTCCTTGCTTGCTGAAGTATATATTTTATTCCTTGTATTCTTCACCTTTTTTTTAATTCCACACAATCTGATTTCCTTTTATAGCTTTATCTTCATATGAAAGGGTGCATCTTTTAGAAGAGAGATATCCTTCTAAAAGGATATGTCTTTTTGCTAAAACTATTTTTTAAAACTTTTCTTAATCAAGTGCTGCCTTCATATTAATTAATTTGCTTTTACTTATTAATGAAGTTGCTCCTTCTAATATATTCGTAGCCTTCACACTACAATTTTTCCTTCTTAATTGAATTGCTACCCTCCACAATGAATTGCTACCTTTTCATACGGTAATTGTTGCCTCAAAAACTTTTTGTCTCATCTGTTTTTTTGACTTATCTGCTTTTGTCTTATTCATTTTGTCTTACATGCTTTTGTCTCATATGATATTTGTCTTTAATGTTGCCTTCCCCAATGAAATGAACTGCTACACTTCCTTTAGTAAAGTCACTGCCCAATAAATTTAATTGCTTTTCATTTGTCTTTATTTACTAATACAAGTCGCTGCCTTATTATTATTTTTAATTACAAACTTGGGTGCTAATACATTTATGTATAATTTTCTGTGATTGCCAAAGGTGGTCAGCCCAATATTATTCGCTTTAATTTCTTTAATAGCATTGACTCCATGTTGCCTTTTGATACTTGATTTTTATCTTAACACAAACATTTGAAAGTTTGTTACATACTTTGTCTTTGGCTTCCCATAGCTATCCATTTCTTTTATTCTTTCTTGATGATGGTGGTAGCATTATTCATGACTTTCTCTTATCTGTTATACAATCTTTTGTTCATTATCTTCTTGTCCTAGTTTGTGATTAATTCTCTTAGATCTGTACCTCATATTAGGATTTCTTACTTCACATATACTGGGGCACTATGAATTCAAAGGATCTCTGCCTATGTTATCATCTCCATAACTTGAATGTTCTATGCTTGCAATGAAATACCATCTACAAGTGTGTAGTGTTGATGATATAGCGTCGGGCCTCATCCTTCCATCAATTTAATAAGCAAATAAATAAATGTAGCTGTGGCTATTTATTTATTTGGAGCTGACATCAATGAAGAGGCACATCCAAACAATAATTTATATTTTATTTAATGTAGCCGACTAAATAAAATAATTGCCACCTTTTGTAAGAGGCCGACTTCTTGTGAAGAGTCATCTTATTTGGGAGATGCCTTATCTTCATGTATATATAAGCGGTGCTGCTTCTTCTTATTCATTTTTCATTTCATTATTCAAGTTCGTTCGCACCAGCAGGAGTTCTAGTTATATCTACAGCAGATCGACTTAAGAAGAAGTTCGATATTCATTGTGTGTGGTGTCATCACTATCATTTCAGATCGGCCTTGTGATTGGCCTCCTTGTAAAAGCATTTTGTTGCTATTATATTCAATATATAAGTGATATATTGTTGCTGGGTTTTTCTCCCTCAAGAAGGAGGGTTTTCCTAGGGTATATGTTGTGTTCTATTGTTTGAATTTGTGTTATTTCTGCTTAACTTAATTCTGGTCCTAAAATTAACATGGTATTAGAGTGGGTTTAAGCAAAATCGTGATCAGATTTGTTTTAGCAGCAAAAAAAAAAAAAATTCTTCTCTTCTTCTCATCTTAGTGCGTCTCTTAGCCTCGAAAATGGTGAACGGACTCAAGGTTGAAGATAGACTTGATGGTGCCTCTAACTTCACCTCTTGGAAGTTTAGAGTTCTTATTGCATTGGAAGAAAATGATATTCTTGAATTCGTGGAGAGCGAGGTGCCCGAGCCTTCTGATGAGATTGAGAAAACACAATGGAAGAAGAATGGCACAAGGCCAAGAAGATATTGATTGATTCTGTGAAGGATCACATTGTGCCTATTATCTCCAAGTTAAAGACAGCTAGAGAGATGTTCAAGACTTTGGAGGGATTGTATGAAATCAATAACACTAGCAGAGCTCTTGCCTTGAGGCAACGACTACATTACATCAAGATGGCAAAAGGAGATTCAATCATCTCCTTCTTTATGAAGATCACTGAGTTGAAGGATCAACTTTATGCCATTGGAGACATAATTGAAGATAGAGACTTAGTCATGTTGGCACTTAACGGCCTTCCTCAATCTCGGGAGCCTTTTATCCAAGGTATCAATGGAAGATCTAAGCTACCAAAGTTTGATTGCCTTAGAGCAGATTGCATTCAAGAAGAATCCAGGTTGGCAACAAGAGGTAATGGTCGAAGCTCTCACAATGAAGACAATCATGTTCTTGTTGCTCAAACTTCAAAGAGGAAAGGAAGAGAAGGGAGAAAAGGAAATTTCAAGAGGAATAGAGACAGGAAATTAGATGCTGCTCCTGAATCAAAGAAGAAGAGGATCTCTCCCATATTCAATGCTTCAGATGTGACAAGTATGGTCACTATGCTAGAGATTGTGCAACAAGACCAAAGCAACATGCTTCTACTGCGAATGTGGATGATGTCTCTCCTCAGAAGGAATCAGGAGATGACTCAAGTGGATTTCTATTCATCTCTGTCCTATCAAGCAATGTTCCAACCGATAGTAGCATGTGGTTGATTGATAGTGGCGCTTCTCGGCACATTACAAGATATAGAGAGCATCTTTCAGATTTGGTGGAAAGAGAAACTAACATTCAAGTAATAATCGAAGATGATGCTTGCTATTCAGTGAAAGGTGCTGGAGCCACCTCTCTTCACCTAGATTCCGGCATCCCTCTTCATTTGAGTGATGTCTTATTCATACCAGGTATCAAGAGGAACCTTGTATCAATTTCAGCTTTGGAGGACAAAGGATATCAAGTTGCATTTTCTGAGGGAAAAGTTCTTGCTTGGCCGAAGAACTCTAGCATCAAGACAGCCCGAGGGATTGGTGTTCGGCAAGAGAGTCTATATAGACTTTTCATTCGTCCAATTCAAGCATTGTTGCATGATTCCACCAGTTCAAGCAAGCTTTGGCATAGGAGGCTTGCTCACCTTCACTTCAGATCTCTTCCATCCATGGAGAAGATGGTTACTGGCCTTCCAAAACTCAGTCAGGAGCATGATAGTACTTGCAGAGGATGTGCAATGGGTAAGAATACTAAGGGTCTTTTTCATAGTAGTGAAAGTAGATCAAAATGTATACTAGATCTTGTTCATTTTGATTTGTGTGGTCCAATGTCTGTGGCATCCTTGAGTGGTTTTTGGTATTAAGTAATTTTCATTGATGACTACTCTAGAAAGACTTGGATTTATTTTTTGAAGTCTAAGGAATCTGAAGAAGTACTTGAGAAATTCAAAGAATTTAAGGCTCAAGTAGAAAATGTGTCCGGAAAAAGGATCAAGGTTTTGAGATCTAATAACAGAGGAGAATACACCTTTGGAGGCTTTTGTAACTTTTGTATTGAGGCAGGGATTAAGAGGGATTTTTGTGTTCCTTACAATCCCCAGCAAAACGGAGTTGCAGAAAGGAAGAATAGATCCATAGTTGAGGCAGCTAAAGCTATGATCTATGATCGAGACTTACAAACCTTGCTTTGGGCAGAAGCATCCAAAACTGCAGTGTATGTTCAGAATCGAAGCCCTCATCGAATATTGGAAAATATGACTCTTGAAGAAGCATTTACAGGTGTGAAACTTGAGGTCAGTCATTTGAGAATCTTTGGTTGTCTTGTTTATGTTCATGTGCCTAAAGATAAGAGATCTAAGTTAGAACCATCTGGCAAGAAAGGAATATTTGTGGGTTATAGTGAATCTTCAAAAGCCTACAGGATTTACATTCCAGGACATAAACAAATTGAGATCAACAGGGATGTTTCTTTTGAAAAAGATGTTGCATTCAAAAGATCTAAAGGTTCTTACATGGAGATAGATAATGAAGACCAGGAAACTCCTCAGGATATGGATGTTGACCATACTCCTGAGATTCAAAGGGAGTCTACTAAACCAGAAGAGGCTAGTGATCTAGTTGATCCCATAGAACCTACTGATGGTCTGAGAGATATTGCTATAGGTCGAAAGAGACCTCTATGGGCTAGACAGACTATGCAAGATGCAGAGAAGTATGCAGCTCCTAGAGGCACATTCAGAGAAAGCAAAAGACCACAAAAGTTTCCAGGCTATGTAGCATTGATGAGTCATATCATTGAGTTTGAGCCTTCCAGTGTTGACGAAGCATCAAGTCAGCAAGTATGGAGAGATGCTATGGCTGAAGAATATCAGTCTATTATCAAGAATGATGTTTGGGACATTGTACTGAGACTTGAAGGAAAATTAGTTATATCTTCCAAATGGCTTTTCAATATCAAGCATGCAACTGATGGAAGCATTGAGAAGTACAAAGCTAGATGTGTGGCTAGAGGATTCTCTCAGAAAGAGGGAATAGATTATGAGGAAACTTTTGCTCCGGTTGCTTGTTATACATCCATCAAGACCATTATTGCTATTGTAGTAGCTAAGGGATGGAAGCTACATTGGATGGACGTGAAGACAACATTCCTTAATGGTGTGATTGAAGAAGAAGTATACATTGAGCAACCTAATGGCTTTGTGATTAATGGGAAGGAGTCTCATGTTTGTAGATTGAAGAAGGATTTGTATGGCCTTAAGCAGGCTCTTCGTGCTTGGTATGAGAGGATTGATCGATACTTGATGAGCTTGGGCTTCTCCAAGAATGATGCAGATTCAAATCTTTACTTCAAGGTAGTTGATGGTGAGGCTCTAATCTTGGTTCTTTATGTTGATGATCTATTTCTTACTGGAGCAGAATATCTCATTATCAAATGCAAGGAGTTAGCTTCTGAATTTGAGATGAAGGATCTAGGTTTTATGCATTACTTTCTAGGATTGGAAGTGTGGTAGAGACCCAATGAGATTATTCTGAGTCAAGGGAAATATACCATAGACATCTTGAAGAGATTTGGGATGATGGATTGCAAATCTATGTCTACACTGATGGAAACAAATTTGAAGAAGTTAAGTGAGTCTGTTGCTAGTTTAGATCTGGTAGACCCTACCATGTACAGGTAGTTGATTGGATCGTTGATGTATCTAGTCAA
This sequence comes from Sequoia sempervirens, assembly GCA_007258455.2. Classification (NCBI taxonomy): domain Eukaryota; kingdom Viridiplantae; phylum Streptophyta; class Pinopsida; order Cupressales; family Cupressaceae; genus Sequoia; species Sequoia sempervirens. The sequence continues at coordinate 46,163 of VDFB02197399.1, read as the reverse complement.
TACTAGACCAGACATTTGCTATGCAGTGAGTGCCCTCAGTCAGTTCATGTGTGAACCAAGGCAAATTCATCTAGTTGCAGCTAAGCATATCTTGAGATACTTGCGTGGCACAGTTGGATATGGCTTGAGATATACTTCCAGTGTAGACCTAAAGTTGCAAGGCTATTCTTATTTTGATTGGGCCGGGAGTGTAGCTGATCGGAAGAGCACTTTTGGATGTTGCTTTAGTTTGGGGTATGTGATGATTTCTTGGTGTAGCAGGAAGCAGTCTTCAATGGCACTAAGCATTGCAGAGGCCGAATATATTGCAGCATGTGTAGCAGCTCGAGAAGCAGTGTGGCTTCGGAAGTTCTTTGCAGGATTGTTTGGACAATCATTGGAGCCGACTGTTATTCATTGTGACAATCAAAGCTGTGTGAAGCTATCTGTCAATCCAGTGTTTCATGACAGAACAAAACATGTTGAGATCAAATACCATTACATCAGAGATATGGTACTGAGGAAAGCTATTCAGTTGAGATATATTTGCACTGATGATCAAATGGTTGATATTCTCACCAAGCCTCTCTCCAGAGTGAAGTTTGTGCATTTTCGAGACAAGCTTGGAGTTGTGGAGAATGAAACCCTTGTTGAGAGGGAGATTCAAGATCAGTGATCTTTTGTGATTTGCTATAATGCATCTTTCTCTGTGACAGAGAAATTTGAGGTGAAATCCCTTTATCATGTCCCCATCCTAGTCAGCACAGCTGGTGACGAGGTTAGCCTATCATTTCGATCCTCGTAGGCTGACAGGAGTGTGCAGAGGATCATCCGGGGCAGTTGCTCAGTGTTTGGTAGCTCCAGTTTGCAGTTGTGTCAGGTTGGGCCTTCGCAGAATCTTCCAGTGAGCTTTTGAACTTTCTATTTTTAGAAAGTTAGGTCAGGCGGAAGCTGCTATTTCGGGCAGGGCACTGGTTCAGCCATTCAGCTCAGAATCGACCCAGTTCAGCAGTTTGATGTTCAGATGGAGAAATAAGAGTATTTAATGGATTATTAAATATTTAATATTTTGACTTTATTATAAAGTCACTTTATTGAAATATTTAAATATTTAATTATTTGGCTTAATTATAAAGTATTTATTATACTTTATAATAAATTATTAAATGTTGACTTAATGAGTATTTTATATTCATTAAAAGAGGGACGCCAATAATTAATTATTTCTCCTAAGTTAAAAATACAAATTAAATCATTTATTTAAATGATTTATTAAAAGGAGGATTGGGTCGAATTTCTTCAAGGGGCAATATATACCTTCTCAAGGCAAAATCGAACTATCTTGATTATTATTCAATTTTGTCTTTATTGCTCTGAGCTTTGGAGTTTGCAAACCCTAGGGTTTCTGGCAGACGATCGTTTCTGAAGAACGAAAACTCTTCAGAGATTAGGCAGACTGAGGCTGTGCAATACCAGCTGAAGCTTGCACTTGGTGATTTCATACAGAGGTCACAGATTGGGCGTAATCATCTATTCAGACAGAGATTTCCAGTGATATTCATCAGACAGTTAAGGCGACTTAAGCAAAGGTCTTTCATCAGTGTTCTGGCACAAATCCCAAGGTGCCGTACCATTTCAGTACTTGCTGTACCAGGCCGTACCAGTCAGCAAAGGGCCGTACTTTTATTGTCTCTGGAGAAAAAACGTCTTCCTTCTTCACAGTCTGGTGATTGTTTATTGGGCGCTTTGGATTGCTGAGGATTTTGGCATTGATTTGTGAGCTTGGAGAGTCTTATCTATTTCTGGCCGTACTTCCTTCTATCAGCTGCAGCCGCCATTAAAGAAACCAGGTTTTTCTTATTTAAATAATTTGTATTTCCTTCATACTTCGTATCTGGCTCTTGTAAATCATCTGGAAGTGAAATATAATGAAGTGCCTACCTTTATTGATCAAGATCTAGGCTTATTTTGAGTTCTTGAATTTATTTAGAATTTATTTTGCAATTCTTAGCAAAATCGCATATTTTATTATTTGCCTGAAAACACAAAAAAATACAAAAATCACAAAACTTGCAAAAAACCTCCAAATATCAGTTAGGGTTTGGAATCGAGAACCACCAGGGTTCTGACACCCTTGTTAATGCATTTTTCTCTGAGACGAAGAAATTTGAGGTGAAAGCCCTTGTCCATCTCTGGGACGGAGATGTGGTTCTTTCCACCCTTTGGGAGTAGCCATGATGGATGTTGAGAGACTCCATGACAACATCACGTTGAGAGACTCCGTGATGAATTCTTTGTACTTGTGTTTTTCCACTCATCGGAGTAGCCATAGTGGATGTCATGTTGAGAGACTCCATGACGACATCACGTTGAGTGACTCCGTGATGGGCACTTGTGCACATGTTTCTTTCCACACATGGGAGTAGCCATGGTGAACGTCATGTTGAGTGACTCCATGATGATATCACGTTGAGTGACTCTATGACGAGCTCCTTTCCACAAATGGGTGTAGCCATTGTGGGTGTCATGTTGAGAGACTCTATGACATTGGATATCTGGAAGGATTCCTCCCTAGCTAAGAGGGAGTGTTGATGATATAGCGTCGGGCCTCATCCTTCCATCGATTTAATAAGCAAATAAATAAATGTAGCCGTGGCTATTTATTTATTTGGAGCCGACATCAATGAAGAGGCACATCCAAACAATAATTTATATTTTAGCCGACTAAATAAAATAATTGCCACCTTTTGTAAGAGGCCGACTTCTTGTGAAGAGTCGTCTTATTTGGGAGATGCCTTATCTTCATGTATATATAAGAGACGCTGCTCCTTATTATTCATTTTTCATTTCATTATTCAAGTAAGTTCGCACCAGCAGGAGTTCTAGTTATATCTACAGCAGATCGACTTAAGAAGAAGTTCGATATTCATTGTGTGTGGTGTCATCATTATCATTTCAGATCGGCCTTGTGATTGGCCTCCTTGTAAAAGCATTTTGTTGCTATTATATTCAATATATAAGTAATATATTGTTGCTGGGTTTTTCTCCCTCAAGAAGGAGGGTTTTCCCAGGGTATATGCTATGTTCTATTGTTTGAATTTGTGTTATTTCTGCTTAACTTAATTCTGGTCCTAAAATTAACATGTAGAATCTCTACCCTCTCATGCAACCTTGTGGATCATGATTTGTCATTTGAACCTTTCGTGGACTGTCAATTTACAATTGTCATTCCTAAATTACAATCAACTCTATCACGGGATGAAGCACTTGGCCATAACAGTTTTCTCCAATCTTTGACATCAATAACATTATCAATGACAATATTCCAACAATCTCTTATAAACTTGACATCAATGAGAGTTTTCAATCATCTATGTACCCTTGACATCAATGACAACATTTCCAACAATAAGTAATAGATTGAATACATATTAGATGGCCTCTATCCAAACACATACATAAGCCCATGCAAACTCATAAGGAATTTGAGTCCATTTACTTCATTCGATTATTATTTGGAAACATACTATTTAATAGACATGATTAAATCAACATATATAATATTAAATAAAATGCCATACCATATTGGTAATACTTACCCTTGTTGTTGGCAAAAGCCACCCTTAGGAACTCAATCCTAAGCTCAACACAAATCTAGGTGTATATTAAAAGTTGGCACCCTCCCTTGCAAATAAGAATACCCATTGTTCACTTGATTAGATTCTATTAGTGTAATTTTACATCATTATTAGATACGAGTTATCAAGTTACCTTAACTTTTTCATAGCCATCTAAAGCAAATTCCAGCCTCAAACTGAAGCATACTGAAGAGGGAAGGTTGAGCAAGTTTAGGAACAATCCCAAACATTGGAGTTATCCCCTAAACCCTTCCCTATGGACTTGAGGTCATAGTGACATCCTTTGCCCAAGGATTGCCTACATATTTGCTTTCAAACGGGATCAAAGTTGCATGTAGTTCTTCTTACAAGGTCTCTCTCAAAGAACATACACTTGGAATTCCTACACAAAAAACCCCTCGTCCAATTGATAAAAGGGTAATACAATTTTCCACCCAATGGAGGTTAATTAAACCTTATCAAAGTAATATTAAGTCTTCTTTGCAAACCCACCAAGGTTCTATACACATTAAGTTTGTCTCATACTAGAGAATAAAGATTAGATAGGTTTTATCAATAATGCTATTATCTAAGATATCTCTCTCCAGGCATGGAGATCCAAACATACCTAGGTACAAAGTTGCTAGGCAACCCAAACTAAATCTAATAATGTCATTCTTAACTCCTTGATTCAATTTATCTTACAATGCAATCCAATATTTTTACATTATTCTTGTTCACTGACTATATAGTTTTGTAGTTGCCACATATAACTAACTATGATCTTAATGGTCAACAATAAGATACCAAGAGATTCTTTACAGTATAATTGTAGGTGGTTTGTTCTTAACTCAATCTCAACAACACCATCAAATTAAAAGATAGTTTTCTCCTATTTAATGATGCAATAATTTGGTACAACTATAGTACCCTTCCCTTAGTTCACCCAATAATTCTAATATTAGGATTCTTATACGTAAGAGGTCTATAGTCATCATGTAGTCTTGTAAAGCCTTTAACCCCAAATCTAAGGTGGGTGTCCAAAAGTATCAACTTGTAACATTAAAATATGTTTAGTACAATGTGGTTCTACTGCCACTAAAAGAAGTAATCATCTCTTCCATTATCACGCAATCGTAAGACAAAAGTCCAATTAGGTAATCGTGTTCCTAGTTCAATATATATATAAGGAGATCCTTATATTTTTAACTCACAACTCTATGCCACCTCATTTCATGTAAAAGCATAAGGTAAGGATATAGGTTGCCTTACGCTTTTGCTAAGAGCTAACAAGATTTCAAGTTCTAAAGTTTGAACAATTCGCATGTTGCCAAATCATGACTTATCTATATCTATTTATTTGACAATAGTATTCACCTATATTCCTATCATGACAAGGGTACAAGCTATTGCACACACGTAAGCATTAACATAATATCTAGTTTGATAACATCTATTGATTTATTAGAGACCTTACTCTTTGTTTGAGTTCACATTTAAAATAATTCTGATCAATGATAAACCTTATGAACCAAATATCAATCTCAAGGTACCTGGCACTTTCATCGATAATGCCATTCATTATGAATTAAAACTAACTTTACATTTAATTTACAAAATAGAGCTTATCAATAACCAAGTTTGTGAATCTTATTGGACACATTATGTAAAATGAGCCCACTTCATTTCAACAAAACTATTGATATAAGATAGCATATAATGAAATGCCCCTTTCTAGAACATTTCTTATTTTTGCCTTAAAACAATATTTCTAATTCTAAAATGATAATTGCATTTATACTTATAAATATAACTTAATCAAAATCATGAATTTTATTATAATATTCAGATTTTTTCACTTTGACCTAATTCTGAAAATAATCTTATCTTGATTTCCTGCTATGTTTCTTCTTCCAATTTGCAGCTATTTTTCCTTAATTGTTTGTCCTTGATATCTAGACAAGTTATTTGTTTTTGTCCAATAACTTGATAGGAGAAATTAAGGGTTTTAGTCCTTAAATCTCTTAATTTTCCTTGGAGGGTTTTCATCTTCTTTGGCTGTAATATTTACTTGTAAAGTCACATAATATTTATTTCCAATTGATTCCTCTCCACAATGAAATGATCTCCCTCTATACCTTATTATTGAGGGAGTCACAACCTTTCACATACAACTATTGCCCTTTGAAGGAGACACAACCTTTCTTATTCAACTGCTACCTTTTGATAACTTACAGTTTAATTTTAATTTAATTCTCTTTTATTCCCAATCGCTAGTATGATACTAGCATCACTTTTTCCTTAAGTATTATCTCCATAGACTTATATGATATTGGCACCACTTCAAACGATTTCCTTATTTGTTAATTTAGGCAGGTTATCATTGTCTAATGCTGGGGAAGCAATCTCTGACACCAACAGTCTTTGTCTTTTTGTGAAGTGTGTTTCATATTGTAATTCCAAGCCATAAAGCTGCTGCTTTCAAACATTAGAGAATGGGATTTATTTGCCATTGAGTCATCCAAACCATCCAAAAGCTATCGCAAGGATTACATGTTGCCTCCTTGAATGCATTGATTATGATGCAGATGGGAATTGCTGGGTATAGGAGTATTGAATGGTATTCTGTTTGAAAACGGTTCATTACATATAACATGAACACACAAATAGTATCAAAATAAGGCATTTTTATTCTTTAACGATAATAGTGAGAGAATGAAACAAAACAATGTTCTAGAAAAAATAAATAATGTAGAGTAAGGCATTCAAAGGTTTAGAACTTGCAATGTAAGTCCCGATACTCCTATTCTAAGAAAGCAAAGATTATACAACCAATGTCGCGATAAAAGTTACACAACGACCTAAGATAATCTTTCCTTAAAGTTTGCATCATCGAAATCAATGGAGAGAGAAAATGCCCATTGAGCCAAAGCAACTAAGGTGGAATCTCCCCGTTGTTCACCAATTTGAAATCTCCTCTTTTGTGCCATGTAACTTCGGCCATTTTGTATGTGTTGCTGATAAACTCGATGTGAATGGAAGGAACTTCGGTCATTTTGGGCCGACACAACTAGCAGATGTCTCCACATTGTATTCAAGGAGCAAGGGGGACTCTTTAGGAAGCTCTTGTTTGAAATATCGGCTCCTCTATTCTGCACATAATTGGCACTTTTCATCCCATTTTCTCTAATGAAATTCGTCCATCCTTTATGCTTCTGAGGGACGTACATAACTTGTTTGAAAGCTCCCATTTCATCGTAGGCAAGGAGGATGTTGGCAATGGCAAAGTGATTTGGTTGGACACTTGTTCGTTGCATTTGCTGAAACAATTGTCGATACCTCATGAGGAGACAGGTCTTCTGTAAGTTGCAATAAAGACATTCCTTGAGAAACTATCTCATTCGTCCATGTTGTCAAAACTTTGTGAGCATTTTCCAAACTCCCATGTTTGGCATATATGTCTACGAGGGCGATTGCAACACTCCTATTGTAAAGAACCGGACCAAATTTTTTCCAATTTTTGAATGCAATTACAACAACATACAGAAGGCACCCATTAGGGTTAGATAAATCAAACCAGCAGTTACAATATAACTCATTGCCAAGAATGCGCACTCAATCTCAACAAGAGAGAGGCTGTCATATGGCAAGAGGATCGTCAGTACAATAAATCAAAACTGCAACTGAAAGTAACTCAACACCAAGTATGTGCTACCCAAACCAGAATGGAATGAGGCGACCATATGGTGGAGATTTAAAGAAATACAAATGCAACTTCGAAATAAACTCAACACCCAGAATGTGCTTTCAAACCCGGAGTGGGAATGGAGCTACCATAGGGCGGAGATGTAAGATATTACAATGCAAATCAAAGTAAATAGGCGGCAAGCCAGCCTCTTCCACTTATTCAGTGGGCAATTACAAACATGATAAGCAAAACTGAGAGAAATGCTGACAGTACTACTGTTCAGCTTACAATGAGAAGTAGAATGCCTGCAAGATCAAGGATTTAAGCTCTACAAGTTGCTGCAATAGTAAAGATGTCATCCACTAGGTCAATAATGAATTCCTAACACCCGTCCTTCGCTAATATGCAATTTTCTCAAGTCTGATCTGACAGACCAGCAACATGAAATACAGAACCAGCAATACATAAACTCAATGAAAAGCTCACAACTCACTCATTTCTCACTCAAATTACATGAAAACTGATGCAAAATACTCTTAAAATGATGGCGCCTAGTTTAGTTATGAGAAAGGACAGCTAAAAGTGGCTATTAATTAATGGCACGGATCCCAAAGCACTCCAGAAAGGGCGCCCTACAAGGAATGACGAATTTGCTTTATAAAATCATAAACTTCGTATTAAAATCTGCAAATATTCATGAAGGGTCACTTCCAACAGAGAAAACCAATGAGACAATACCCAGAACAACTCTTTTTGTATTTTTTGATTTATGAGTGAAACTATAGATTCAGCCCTGTTATCAGCAACTCCAGAAAATGACATAAAATGCAATAAACTGAACTACATAAGTAAACCCAAACTACAAATGCAAACCTCACTACAAAATGTCACTCAAACAAGCAAACCTCTCCACTAGGTGCTATCTCTCAAGCACGAAGTCGAGCCAAGGCTAGGAGGCATTCATTCCTCGAAGCAATCCTGTTACCATTTCGGCAGCATAACAATATAGAAGTCATAAGATGTCTAAATGAAGACCCAAAGCTCCCTTTTATAATTTTGAGAGGACCCTCCGGAAGCTTCTAGAAAGAAACCCTAATTTTCAATTTTGTAACTATCTTCTTTTCCCTCCAATTTGGGCGCCCCCTTTCATGAAGTTAATATTTCTTTATTTTAAAATCTTTTCCTTCATAAAAAGGCGTCCTTTTCTCCAAGTAATATTTTTTGACTTTAGAAATATAAAATATTTCCTTCATGAGACAATACCCCTCAAGGTCCCCTTCTTCAAAACAACTTAAAGTCATAATACTAGGACAAGGGGTTATTTTATAAAATAAAACATTATTGTCTTTAAAATACTTATTCCTCCAAAATGAACCCCTTACGCCAAAATTCAGAATTACCCAATGAGCTGCCAAAAGAGGAAAGTTGACTGAGCTGGTGCTGACTGGACCACTGCCAAAAATAGAATTTACTAAAAATAGTAAATTTGGAAAGTTGCTCGGAATGCAATGCATGCGCCACCATTGCAAAGCTCTCTGAAAACCTAGAAGGAATCTAGAATCCGAACACCCAAACTCCAACAAACAAAACCCTGAATCTTCAAGAGAACCCGCCAAACAATCGAAAACCCTAATTCTGCCTCTGACTAGCCGACAGCACCCCGGGGATAGGCCATCAATCACTGAGAAGTGCAGTGCTAAAAATGGGGACATTACACCTATGCTCCTATTTTTCTGCGTCTCCCTCACTCTTCATACATCTCACAAAATCCCTCCCTCGTTTATGCTTCCATATTTAGTATATATGTTTGCTTGGGCAATTACCACAAACCCCTTTTTTTTTTCTCATGATTTTCTTGCATTTGTAGCTTTGATGGATGCCCATTCTTTTGTTAGAACGCTGTCATGTCCCCGAATTGGAACTGCGTGGTAAGAAGCTGAAGCTGAATGCTTAGCTCGCTTGAGGGTTTGAAGACTCTCGAGTGCTAGGTTTGGTTGTGAAAGATCAACCCTAGCTGGATAGTTGAGGAATCTATCCAAGGTTTCTACATTGTGCTTCATTGGGATTTGACAAGTGCAATAGCTGTTGTATTATTGCCCTAGCTGGTTTGGTGTGATAGCTGGTTTATTATCACATCATCATTGTAGTAGCTGATGTATTATTGCATTCATTGCTGGTGATTTGATTATCCAAATTTAATGGTCTCTAGACCAAATTTGGAGAGACAAAGAGAAAATTGATTTGGTGATAACTTCAGATTCTTGGAGAGTGCAATTTGTAGGTTTTAAAGATTATTCAGTTCGACTCTTTGGAGATTTTATTTAATCTTATTTCTGGACCAGTCAATCAGGAAGTTTGATTTTCTATTTGAAGGTTGAATGAGAACAAAGCAAAAAGGTCAAATTTGAATAAAGACGGAGAATTGTATATCATGGCTTTTTCAGTGATATTGTGAAGACTTGATCGAATATAGCTGAGCTCGATTTTTGAAGGGAGACAATTACAATTGGGATGTCGATTGTCTTTATTTGCAGGAAAAGACAAGAGACAACCAAAGCTGCTTACAAGGCAAGAAAGACAAAAGTCGTCAGTAGCTGATTAAAGACAAATTTGGAGGACAAAGACGATTATTATGAGCGCCGCTCTATGGTAAGGAAGAGTAAGACCATCGATTCTCATGTGGAAAAATATACTTTACTATCAAAGTCAAGTTGTTTGAAGATTATTCCCGTTAGAGATGAGATAAAATTGTGGAGCTCTTGAAGAGGATCGAATAATATAAATTTAAGTGCCGCTCCAGTTAAGAATAGCGAGAAATCGCATTTCTACGGGGTAAATAAATATTGAATAATCAATGTGAGTGATGTGGCGTTGCTAGTCCAAAAGACGTGGGAAGAAGCTTGAGCTGCTGCTTCTACTGAGGAAGTTGATTGGAGTTTGCATTCTCACAGTTGATGGCTAATCACTAGGTTCTATCACCATTAGATAAATTGAGTATATCTGCACTTTCAGTTATAATCATTGGACTCTTGGATGAATTGCTGTCAAACTAGCAGCAATAGTATTGTAAATTTGATTGTTTATGGTAGTCCATTAGTTTACTGTTCTTTCAGTATTCTGTGGCTGCATTCTAGATATCATTGAATTGATAGTGTTTGCTCTATCAACTTGCAAATCATATAGAGGATAATCAGATGAAATAACATTGGTAAATCATTGCAATTACTTGGGATCAATGTATTAAGGAGTTGGAGACTGTATTCCAACTGTTTGTAAGAATGTCTCCCTTGCTGTAACTGAACGTTGCATTTGATTTCAGTCATTTTCTTGTATTGAATGATCACCAATAGATGTCTGCATTGCATCTGAGTGCATTTGAAGTCAGTAATATTATTAGTTGAGTAAATTTATGCATTTCTTCATCAACAATCAGAGAGCAAAACAAACTAAAACCATTTACCAGCAATTATCAATTGGAATGACAAGTGTTTGACGAAATGTCTAAGAGCTAAAAACTGAAAATTTAAGGCCAAATCAGCAAGGGACATTACAGATGCCCATAATTTTTTCAAGATGTCTATGCTAGCGCGATCTCCTAAATGTCCTTAGGGGAGTAAAGGTTGTAGAGGGGTTCCATATTGCCCTCTTGGCATGATAGGCGACTCCCTATCGGTTCAAGTATTATTTATTTGTTTAGTTTCTCACTCACCTGAATATGAGATGTGAGAAGTTTTTGAACAAAACACAATTCAAGATTTGTTGATGCATGATTTCAAAGCTCATGGAATTGATTGGGTGCAATTTCTACTTTCTATTGCCTTTCAATCATTTGGCTGATTTTATTTGAGAAGATAGTATATGTAATAGCTTTGGTGATGATACTTATTAGTTTTTTGATCCTCTTGAAATTTTTACAATCTTAAAAGCAAAATCTTTCTTGGGAATTATTAGCATACAGAAAGATAAAAGATATTATCAATTTCTTAGGATATTATTTAAGAAAAAGTTGAGAAAAAATCTAGAACCCAACTCCCTGCTCGCTACCAACTCCCTCCTATGTCCTCCAACATGCTCGTTTGGCTTGAACACCTCACCTTCTAACTCCTCTTGTAGGGCATCCTCCTCTAGCATGTTCCTCTAGCTTGAATGCTTCATCACCAATCTCCTCTTGTAGGGAAACTAGTCCTTTCTTCCTCTAGCGTGCATCACCAACATCACTTGTAGAATTACTAATCAATCAATTGAAGTGGGACTACAACTTGAGCACACATGTTGTCACCAAGATGTCACTTTGGGATATTTGAACCTTAGTTTCAAACATGAGAACCAAGTGGTCTACAACTTGATCACGACCCCTTTGATAAAGCCCCACAAAGTTATTGAGCATAGTGTTAGTTTTTATATATTTTATCAGTAGCTTAGTGTCTAGGGTTAGGATTAGTTTTTGGGGAGATTCCCTTATAATTTGAAGAGAGGTTTTACCTCACACATTGTTCTAGTTTGAGTTGTTTGGCAAAAGACAAACCAAAATGCTAACATGTGCTGCAAACAAATCATTTGCAAATCCCCTAAGGGTTTCATAAAATGTTTGCCCCTATATCCCTCGTCAATCTAAAAGTTTGTGCATATTGACATTATTTTTTGGGTAAATAAACTATTGTGCATAATAACTGTCAACCTCTACAATATTTTCAAACATAATTTAAGTTGTAGTGGGCAAGACATTGCAAGTGGATGGGATTTTTTCAACAATTCAACTTGGTAATCAAGCACAAAAGTAGTAAAGAGTAATTTAGAAAAGGATCTTGCACCCTAAGAATTTGCTAAGAAAGTGTGAATGTGTTTTAAATGGAAAAAACAAAATGATCACAAAATTCCAACACAAAGATGATAATGAAGCTTTAGTTGAGGAAGATAATGAAGAAGAGCTAGATGAGAAAGATAATGAGCACACCCCAAAAAGGATGAGTTTATGTAAACTAGTTAATGAAAAATTTGTTCCAAAGAAAGAAACTAGGGGAGCAAGGATGTGTAGAAAAGCTTATCCCTCCAAAGTCATTGATGGATTCGTTGTCTCTACAACTACACTATTCTTCTCTAAAAAAGGCCTCCACATCAAATACCAAGCATGAGTATGAGTGTGTATGATAGTCATAAAGAGACTATCAAGATGTAATAATAAACTTGAAATTGTGATGAGTATATTGAAAAGGGGTACAAAACGACCTCCTTTGGTAAGGACTATTGGGAGAGAAATCTCAAGGGGGCACAAGAATTAATTCTAGCTCTCACCATTATTGCAAACTCAATGATCTAAGCAACTAGTGGTTTGACACAATGCGCAAACTTCATATGCACCACTCAACTCTTCAATGTTGTGTTGTATACCAATTGGAAGTCTTTGAGTATCCGTGTTTTCAAGACCAAGTTCGTCACATGAAGAGCTCACTTCAATCAAGGTCACCACAAGCCTTCAAGCAAATATCATTGTGCAATTCTTAGTTGCAACATCACAATATATGCCTAAGTCCCAAGCCTTACTTGAGCACCTTGTTGGCCTAGATTTCTCTAGTCTCGAGTCTCTAACATAAACTAGTATGCAAGTTAGTTCAACTTTGAGTCAAAGATTTATCGAGCTAGTTGGTTTTCGTCTCTTTTTCCCACCACCAACCACAATCCTCCAACATATTCCTTCCACGGGGAACACGTCCCCATGGAACACCGCAAATAAGCAATTGTGTGAAATCATATTAAGTCATAGTGAGGAATGGAGCAAATAAATGAAAGTTTTAAAGACAAGTAGCAAAGCTCAAACAAGTTAGGAATTAAGCAACCAAGATGGGTTAGCTTTATACAATTTGGTCCAGAAAATTTGAGTGGAAGGAATAAATTTGCAAGAAAACATAGTTTGCAAATATACAAATCACAAGCTGAATTTTCCCTTAGAAGTAGAGTGTACAAGGGAATGAAAAATACAATTGCTTGTTCCCTCATAGGTGGAACACAAAAAGGGAATGACAAATGCAATTGAAGTGAAACGATGGATCATGAAGGCATAGCTACATGTTGTGAAAAGCCCAATGAGTTCAAAAAGTTTAGGGTTTGCATTTTGCAAATTGTCGAGCAAACTTTGACCATGTTCAAGGAACAAGGTGATTGTTACAAAATGTTGAGTTAAAAAGATGTCCCAATTATCTCTAGATTGTGTAATAATGTAAGAACATGGACATTTCTAATCAAGTATGACCACAAAAAATGTGAATTGCACAAGATGGACATTGTACAATGTTCTTTACTATGCATGTTCCTAATTCCCACTTGAACGAAATTTTATTCCTTTGATGTTGTGAGCCCCAAAGAGAAGTTTGGAAAGATTATATAAGGAAACAAATTGCATTTCCCAAAATGATTTTGGTTTTCAAGAGGTTGGGGGTGGTTTGCTTCAAAAGTTGGTTGTGCAGTTCACGTCAATGCTATAGAGAACACATTTAATAGTCAATGATTTGTATTAGGACATGATAGCCCTTTGTAATACTTGTGATGATTGGCCTTTATTATGTCCAAATTTGTAAGCAAATGACAATCTCCATGCATAAATGAATATGAATTCAAATGAACTACATTGTTCATAATTGTAGGACTTGGAGCAAGTTAGATGCTTGGTATTTTGGCACGCCTTTTCTCATTCTAGGCTTGAACCTATTATAGAAGCATCTTCCTAAAATCAATGAAGGGACCTCATCTTGCTCATTGGATATATTCGTAATTCCTTTTTTGTTTTAATTTTCGTTCTATTTCAATTCCATGATTGTATTATGCATTTAATTATCTATGGTTTTCACATACCTTTGCTATATTTGAATGAATACTATGCAAACTTAGTCCATGGAGTGGATGGTTAGATTACAAGTTACAACATATTAGCTCAAGATCCATGCACCACATGAGTTGGATATTAACAAATAAAAATGCTTGATTATATCTTTCTAGTTTGAGCTACTTATTTGTTTGCAACAAATGAGAGGGGTTTTAAATGGAAGAGGAAGAAAGGATGGTTGGAAAAATAAGGGTAAGGAAAAAAAGAGAGGTTATAATATACTCACCCAATCACAAAAAAATAGAGTTGAGAGTGCATATGCTGAAGACAAGGGCTTTGATATCACCTTTTACAACAATGACTAAATTCACAACTTAAGGATGAAAATTTTGGTGCATCATATATTTAAAATGGTTGGAATACAAAAAACCTAAGTTACTGGTTCAAGTACGGGTTCAAATACGGGTACGAGTATAGGTACGACAGTACAACAATTTTTTTTTCCTTGTGTACAAGTACGGGAAATATACATATATATTATTTATAAACATAAACATATTCAAAATTATAAATTTAATTATAAGAACAATGATATTCATTACACATAAATGATAAACATAATTGCCAATAAATAGAATTTTTAAATACCTCATATAATCATATTCATAATTTGCAAAAATATAAATACTTAAGTATCAAAATTTCATTACACATTGAAAATTCAAATTACAATCAATATTTAATTTAGTAGTCTTCAAATTCGTCTTCATCAAAAGCATTAAGGTCGTGGTCAACACTTGGTTCAATTTCATTTGAACCACTATCAATTGGATTGCCACTCCCACTAGGTATGTCAAATGCAATAGTTTCCTTATCGTCATCTATAGAAGCTGAGGCAAGTTGTGCAACTGTAGCATCTAAATCGGCACACTCAGGGACTAGATCCCAATTCTTTGCCACACCCTCATTGTATTTAGGTTTCTTATGTGGCAAGAGATGAAGGTTGGAGTGTACATAGACCAAATCCTTTGCGCTTTTTGCACCCAAACGATTGCGCTTGACTGAGTGGATGAAGGAGTATGTAGTCCAATTCCACTCAGCTGAAGAATTTGCAACCTGTTGAGTTTGCCTACAACATTTAGTATTTAATTTTACTTGCCAATAATATAATAGCATAATAGCATCAAATGAAAAACGAAAAAAAATAAAATAAAAAGATACATACTTGGGAGAGTACTTTAATTGCAAGAGGCTGCAAGTAATTGGAGCCTTGACCATGTAGATACCACCATTCATCAGCATTTTTCCTATATTTGTCTAGAAGAGCAGAAACATCATGATGTTTTGAAGATATGAATTGGCCAAACTCGCTCAAGACAATACTTTGGATATCTTCATCTGAAAATATCTTTCTAAATGCAGCCTTATAGCCAGCAACAACCTCCCCATCCCTATATCGTGCCATCCTCCTCGGCAATGAAAGTACCCCTTTGCTATAATACTTTGGTGACAAAGCAAATGCTAAGAGATGTAAAGGCGTGGTCATCTTGTTCCAACAGTCAACAATAATCTTTTGCACAATTTTGAAAAATGTTTCTGTTGGGTCATGTTCCTTGGCATCTATTATTGATCTTATTTTCTCTACCATGGAATCCATGGCATCATAAATTTCACCCAAACATGGGCGATCAATATCAGCATACCTAATCATGCTCATAATGGGCTTGGTGAAATTTAGAACATATTCCACACGAGCCCACCGCTCATCATCTATGATGATTGCTTTTACTTTTTGGGCTCTTTCTATGCTTGATTGATTCCATACACTCCACAAGTTGTTGATGACCATAGAACTCATGGCCTCTAGCACCTTCACAAGCCATCTTAAGACGATTGTGTGAGATGCAAATCAAGTTTCGACAACCTAACATGGTATAAAAAATACATGTCACAAATCAACAATGAAAAATTAAAATTAAAAAGTCAAATTTAAATTACCTTCAACATCTCCAACTTGGAGAAGGTCCTAAAGATGGCTTGTGACATATGGTGATTAGTCACAAACATTTGGATCTCCTCACCCTCCACGTAGACTTGTTTGACCCACTCAATTTGTGTGCCAATCTTTTGCATTATCAAATTGAGTGAGTGGACTACACATGGTGTCCAAAAAATGTGACTATATCTAGCCTCCACTATAGACCCAGCTGCCCTACAATTTTTAACATGGTCCATTATGACTTGGACAACACTTTCAGATCCCACCATTTCAATGGCTTCTATGAGGATATTGGCAATAAAACTTGCATCTTTTATTTGCCCTTCACATTCAGCTGCCTTCAAAAACATCGCCCCTTTAGGGGACACTGCTATAACATTGATCAATGGTCTGGTTTTGTAATCTTTCCATCCATTAGAAATGATGGACACATCTGTTTCGGCCCATGTATCCTTGATTACTCTCAAGGCTACCTCTACTAAAGATTTCTCCTTCGCCAATAAGGTGGTTCGCACCTTTTCATACCCAGGACTAACATAATTAGAAGCTGTATTGGAAATGGTTGTTACTATTTCCCACCAATAAGGTGATCAAACAAGGTTGAAAGGAAGTCCATTGCCATAAATGCAACAAACAATGCTCTGATCTGCAATATCCCTTGCTTCAATTTTGAAGGCATTCTCCAATTGGCCTCTTTTCCGTGTAGTCGAAGCATTATCTCCTTCAGAAGATGGTGGCATTTGCATGAAAGGATGTGGGCCAGCCGGTTGTGATAAGCCACTAGGTCTTTGGAAGCTTTTCTTGACAAGAGGATGTGCCATAGAATTTGATTTTTTACATGCCATGTCAATCTCTTGTTCTTTAATATAAGCCAATATTTGTTGTTTTGACAACCCTTTTTTATTTGGCCCGGGGCAAACTTCTATTCCTTGTAAAGGAATAGCGCAAAAATGAGCTTTTAGTTGAAAGTACGAGCTCTTATATGTAGTTCCACATTAGTTACAACGCCAAACATAACCCCCATTGTCGGAAATTTGTTGAATCATTGTCGTATGTTACCAAAGAGGTGACCATGCATCATATTTCAATTGACTTTGCATCTATGCCAATTGAACCAGAACTATTGGCCATTCTGTATGAAGTTATGAACCTAAAATAACAAAACACATTACAAATTAACAAAATAATAACTAATTTTTTTTAGAAAAATGGGCATTATAACCCCTTATTTTGCATAAAAAGTTAAAAAAAAAATTCTAAATTTACTAAAAAAAAAAGAAGGATTTTTTTTTGAAAAAATCTTGAAAAATCTTCAAAAAAATTATTGAAAACTTGAAAAAAAGAAAGATTCACTCACTTTCGATGATTAGATCTTCTTAGTGCAGCTATTTCTCCCTTGTTTCTGTAGGTTGAACTCCTCTGTAGCTCTCACCTTCGAAAAAAAAGACAACCTTCAAAAATCAACAATGGCAGCTTAGAGGTAAAAAAATGGTGTTTTTGGCCATTTGAGTTTGTAAAATGAGTTTGATTAGGTCAGCCAAGGCATGATAAATCTTTTTAAGGTTTAAAAATGTGTTTTTTTATTTATTGTTGCACTTTTTAAAGTGCTTGCAATGTGGGTTCTTCTTGGGTCTGCCTGGTTAAGGCTCAGTTATGTTGGTGTAATTAAATAATTAATTACACTTACATAAGTTTACTTAGGATATAAGATTCTTTCTAGAAGTCTTAGTTGGCTTGTCTAGAACTTATCTTATCTAGCTAATGCATTATTTCCTAGGTGATTAGTTTGTTGGTTGTCTCATGTCAACATCATGTTCATTACTACATTTCAACCTTGCCTATACAAGGAAGGTCATTGTACACATTTGTAATATACTTCATACCTCATCATTTGATAGCTCTTAATATCAAGCAAGCTCATTTTCTTGCATATCCTCTTGTGGAAGGTTTTCATTGTTTTTGCAAGTGGTCTTGGGTGTTGAGCTAATATCTTCAGCTCTTACAGGTTACACCTAGGGTTCTGGGCTCCTCGGGTCCTTTGTGGGTCCTTCTGTTTATTGCAATGTGTTTAGACTTTAGCCATAGTTGTAACCATCTTTCATGCACAATTTGTCAAAGACAGGAGTGACACATGTTTAACCCCAGTCAAACCTGTAATGATTCTGATTCTGTCAGGTCTAGTCACTCTGATTGGTCAAGTTCTTGAGTGCATCTCTTCCTTGTCTTTTCTTTAACAATCATCTTTTAAAACTCGATTTACATCTCCTTTTACAAGAATGAGCCATCAAGAATTCTGGGAATATGGGATTAGCTTCCATGAGAACATTTAAGTGACCAAGTTAGCTGATTATAATAACTCAATCGATCCATTTTCAGATCAATTATCCTGGTAATATACCTAAATGTGGTATTGCCTGATCACTATTTAACTCATTTCAGCATGTTAAGCCTCCCTGTGACCTGGAACAAATAAGAACTAACTGAATTACAATGCTCAGAAAATAGGGATTGTAGGAAACCATTTTAAAAATATGACAAATTATATTTTATTTTGATTTACCCAATAGCATTGAATCTCTACACGTAGCAACACAATTTTATTTGTTAGTTGTGATGAAGGGGTAAGACGTGTGATCTACCAAACAGTATAATATACATTTAACTCCTCATACACATTTTTTCAGTTTTGAATAACCCAATGATGCTGTCTTTATGGCTTGTTAATGCTTTTCTTCATTTAGCATGATGGTTTTGGATAGGGATTTTTTAATCCAAGAGACCCTAACTAGGGTAGATGGTTTCAAAATCATCCTTTGACAATAATAAGATAAATGAGGATAGGGTGAAGATTTTTTCAGATTTCTGTTGCTGAGAGAAATTAGAGTTTGCATCAATCAGAATTTTCCCACTCTCAGCCTTTGCTCGTGAAGGCTAATAACTAGGCTCTTTGAGGCCCTACATCTTACATTAGCATAGGGTAGGAGAATGGGAGATTGGATGAAGGCAAACTATTTAGATAAATAAGGATAGGGTGAAGATTTTTTCAGATTTCTGTTGCTGAGAGAAATTAGAGTTTGCATCAATAAGAATTTTCCCACTCTCGGCCTTTGCTCATGAAGGCTAATAACTAGGCTCTTTGAGGCCCTACATCTTACATTAGCATAGGGTAGGAGAATGGGAGATTGGATGAAGGCAAACTATTTGTTTCCAAAAGGCTTTGATTTCAGCACTATCATATCATGGCTTAAATTTTATGTTGCAATCTTAAGTCACAAGGCATGATTTTTCAGATTTGTTTGTTCTCATGGGAAGCGTTTTGGCTCTAGAAACTCTAAATTGGGATGGAGACTCTTTCATCTTTTTATTTTTGAAGATGATATGATTTTTCTGCTAAAAAGAAAGAGATATGCAATCATCAGGGGCTATGATTCCAACTGTTTATGAAGTAAAGCAAGCTTAAAGTGGCTCTAGAAACTCTAAATTGGGATGGAGACTCTTTCATCTTTTTATTTTTGAAGATGATATGATTTTTCTGCTAAAAAGAAAGAGATATACAATCATCAAGGGCTATGATTCCAACTGTTTATGAAATAAAGCAAGCTTAAAGCAGCCAAACGTCTGGATGGATGAAGCTGAACCTGCAAACTTATTATTTAAAGTAGTCTGACATCAAAGGGCTATTTTCAGTCAGTTTTGACCAGATTTTTTGGGTGTCAACTCTACTTTTTTGTGACAATTGAGGAATTTAAAAGTTAGTGAAGAACCCAACTCGTCTTGCTTGCACCAAGTGTATTGAGATTCATCATTGGTACATTCGGCAATTGGTTGACATTGATGATATTTCTCTCCATCACTGTACTTCTAAGGATTAGTCTGCTGTTCTAATGACTAAGCCTCTGTTATGGTATTCTCTGTCAAAATTTGAGACAATGGGAGTTGTCTCTGGTTAGTCATTAAGGGGGCATTTGATATAACATAATGTTAGAATACACTTTGTACAGTGGCATTTATTGTTTCTGCAAATTATGTAATAACACCACATTAGTTATGTCTAAAAAGTAACTTGTAATTAAGTTGCAGCCACCTTGTAACTTATCCATTCAATAATAAATACATGCCACACTCATTGAACTGTGTGCCATCCAACTCTCTCGAACCCTCTGCATTTGTTCTTCCAACAATCTGTAATGTCCTGTTTTATTCCTAAATGTCTGCAGTCTGTTGTTTCAAAAGAAATCAATAAAGATGATTAATATTACACCAAACTGTCATTAAATAAAAATTAAGTTGTTAAGAATGGTAAACCAACATATGAGGAGTTGTGTCCCAAAGGTAGATCTAGAAGTAAAAGAAAAGGGAAAATAATTATTATGACTGATTACAAGTAATAGACAGCAGCACTAGCAAATTAACTTATTTAAAATTAAATTATTATTCTCCAAATGCAGCGATGAAGGGTTGTAACTATTGAGGTGATGAGGTGTGACTCCCTCAAACTTGAGATATGAAAGGGAGAGCATTTCATTTGAAAAAGACATCCATAACATCATTCATTTAATCAATTAAGAATAAATATGATGCGACTCCTAATGTGAAAGGTTGTGACTCTTTCAAATATGAAAGATTGTGACTCCCTCAATAATAAGATTTAAAGGGATATCATTTCCTTGTGGAGAGGGCATCAAGTGGGTGATTGGAAAAAAGAAAATAAGAAATTGGAATATAAGATATCTATTGGAGATAAGTATTGTTTCAGCAAGAATATTATTAGGAAGTAAGTTTGAGAACGTAAATTAAGAATATATATATCATAATTGCATAATGATATTTTATTACCAATTAATATAGTAGATTCCTTTAGCAATCTATTTTGAATTTATATAAGTGTTTTGCAAATAGGGAGGCCGATCAACCTTTTGAGTTCACGAGATGTGAAGTACCAGCCTTTCCTTCATCAAGAACACCACCTCGAGATGGAATGCTCATGGGCCGGGAGGTGTATGAGTGCTCTTAGGCTTGTAAAGGAAGGCAGTCTTCATGCATCTTATCAAGCACAACACTTTGAGATGGATCGCTCGTGTGCTGGGAGGCGAATGAGTGCTTCTGGGATTGATCAAGGAGGATGGAGCACCTCCAAGGTGGATTGAGGGATGGAGTGGACCTGAGATCCTGCCATGTTCGTGGGCCGCGAGGCGGATGGGTGCTCCTGGGCTTGAGGGACTTCTCAAGTACGCCACCTTGAGATGGAGCGCTCGTGGGCTAGGAGGCGTATGAGTGCTCCTGGGCTTGAGCGTCTTCTCAAGTATGCCACCCTAAGATGGATGGACAAGGATCCACCCATGCTCTTGCAATACAAGGACAACCATCCTTGAGATTGCGGTTTGCAAGTACTTCAAGTGAATTCCTAATATGATTGACTATAGGAATATGCTTTGGAATAACCATTAATGATGTTAAGATATTTTGAATCCAAATGTTAATGATGCTATGAACTATAGATCTAACTATTATGATGTTTTAACAATGATGTATTGCTCTCAATATTATAATATTTCATGTGTTAATCTGAATATAACCATAAAGTTTATACTTGTTATTACTAATATCAGTTTTTAGTGATATTTATTGTTTTGCAGGCCTAAATTTAGGAATATCCCAAAAGGGGACTTACACAATCTACTAAAATTCCATTACCATAGACCACATGCCCCGACAGTCCACCAAGTGGAGTGAAGAAATGACAAGTCTTCGTGTTGACTGTAATGCAAAAGGATCAGCACTTTTCAAACACAAGTTGCAGCTTGGAAATTATGTTCTTAAGAAGACTTAAAACAACCCAATTTATTGAAATAAGCTTCTAGAAATTAATTAAGTACTTCCCTAAAAATAGTAATAACTACTCTAGAGAATATGGCTGGTGCATTCTTCAATTCAATATCCAATATATGAAAGACCATTCAGTTGTGAATGTGATTTTGGATCTATCTTCTTCAATAATTGGGACTCGATGGTATCTTGAGGTCATTGAATAAACACACCTTATATCCGGCCACAACTTCCATAATTTCTTAAGTTAATGCTATAAGAAAGAAATCATTTATGCTTGCCTCATTGAAGGCCCTACGTGCTTCTGGATTTCTCCTGTCTTCTGAGGTTGTACTACCATGAGACTTACCCAGTCAGACTTGTCCACTTGGTAGTTCAAATCAACTTCTAACATTTCACTTTCTCTTTTAATTGTTGCCTTCATTCTATAGATTTAATCTATAAGCTGCCTCTTTACAAGCTTTATACTTTCTTTAAACTCAGTCTTCATTGACCAATGATTCAATGGCTAATTGTCTGCAAACTTGGTTGGAGACAATTCCTTGTCTTCTCACAGTGCTTGAACCAATTTAGTTGCTTCTTTGTTTGGTAGTCTTCAATTGTTACCAAGCGAAGTACTACATTTGTCTAATTCTTCACTTGCCATGTTTTTGTTAATTCACTAGAAATTTTGTTCTCCACTTTCTATTTGTATCTTGAATCCCTTTCTCCTATCCTCAACTTCAATGCTTAGGTTCTACTGTCTTTTATCCTTGTCTAATGTTGTCAAGACATCTAGAGAGAGTGTCTTCTATATGTTCCAAAACATCTTTTTTTCTGGATTCTTCAGGATTCTCCTCTCTTAACCTTGAAACAAGCTTTGAGTTTGATAACCTTTTAGCAAGAGCTTCTTTGCACCTATGAGGTTGAGCATCATTTTTTTCTTACTCTTTCTGTTTGCTATTCCTTTTCCTTTCATCCCTGTATACATAGAATTCCTTTATGCTTGCCAAGTCTTAAAAACATAAAAATTGGCGAGTATTTTTCAAGATTCTACCTCTTGCTTGCTTGGGATCCTCAAATGTAAAAGTCAACGTAGAAGTTTTTACCATACCTTGTCA
Organism: Sequoia sempervirens; assembly: GCA_007258455.2. Classification (NCBI taxonomy): domain Eukaryota; kingdom Viridiplantae; phylum Streptophyta; class Pinopsida; order Cupressales; family Cupressaceae; genus Sequoia; species Sequoia sempervirens. The sequence continues at coordinate 23,137 of VDFB02197399.1, read as the reverse complement.
AGATTCCATTTTTGGCATGTCTTTTGATGAATGTATCATGCCTTTAGAAACAAATCTAGTGTGGAATAAAATAAGTGTACCTACAACAGTGTAGGCATCACCTTGGTTCATGTAGTGTTCAATACATATATATGTAAACTAGGATCACCAACCTCTTTGATCAATTTCAATCCCACACAATTCACCACTTGTTCTTTAATGACCTGCGCATTGAGCTAGACATGGAATTTTTGGAATAATAGGTAGGAATTTTTCATGTTTGTATTGTTAAGGATAATAGACAGCGTTGATAAAATGCTCCAGCTTGATAAATTAAATGATAGCCATGTGGCTATTTAATTTATATATATATGGCAACGAATTTGTTAAAAGAAATAAAGAGACACAAGGCCGACGTCCTTCATCATTGGCGCGATTATCTATGAGGACGACTTATCATTTATTGGTCACATTTATTTGTAAGAAATATATACTTATTGATTAGCCGACTTACTTCATAGAAAGAAGTGTCTCTTCAATTTGTATATATAGAGGTTCACTTTATCATTTGTGATCATCAAGTTTATTCTATCAAGTGTGAATGTATTCAAGAGTAGGTTGCGAATTTTCCTCAAGCGCAGATTTAGATTGAAAGGAAGATCAGATTATTATCTGATATTGCATTGTGTATTGGTGCTGAATATCGGCCTTGAGTTTGGCCTCATTGTAAAGCGAATTGCTGCCACTATTCATATATATAAAAGAGATCTTTGTTGCTGGGTTTTTCTCCCTCAAGAGGAGGGTTTTCCCAGGGTATCTGCTGTGTTATTGTCTGATTTTGAATTAATTTTCTGTGCATATAATCTGTTCATTAAAATTTACATGGTATCAGAGCGGGTTTGAGAGGATCGTGATCAGATTATTTCTAATCAACAATACCCTAGTTGTTCATCTATCTACATTAGTCAAGATGGTGAACTGTTTGAAGATCGAGGATAGACTCGAGGGTGCATCCAACTTCACATCATGGAGGTTTAGGATCATGCTTACCTTGCGTGAAAATGACTTGGGTGAGTTCGTAGAGTCCAGCGTTCCTGAACCTGAGGAGGAAGAAGCGAAGTTACAATGGGTGAAGAAAGATATTAAAGCAATGAAGATATTGGTTGATTCTGAAATATGCTAACCAATTTTTTCCGATAAATTAACACATCACAACTATGACTTAGCCAACTTGATTAGCGTTAGCTCCAAATAGAAAATCAAACTTGAAAGAACTATTCAACGTCAAGAATGTGCACTCAACATCCCACTGAGGGCGAGGTGCTAACATATGACGGAGTGTATAAATTGAGAGCTAAAAATTAACAGGCGGATAACCAGCCATGAAGAGCAATTCCACACTACCACCAAACAGTGGGGGGAAAAGATTACAATTAAAATAATTCATCCGCTGCGGCGGGCATCCACAGAGCTGTGGGGATTCACCACTATGAAAGTGGGTAAAAGAGTGTTACAATCAGATTATCCACATTGGCGGTAAACCATCCAGGGGTAATTTAATGAGAAAACAAGAAGTAATTGCAGAACTGGAAATGGTTGGATTAGTGATGCTTAATCTCAACCTATACAAATTAAACTCTGCAGATTACAATTTACAATGATAAAAAATGAATCTAGAAAGAGAAGTATGAGTTCTAATAATCATATAACACTCCAAAACTGAAGTATGAGGCCAAAACAGTGAACAATTACAATTCTGATATAAAAATCTGTATTCTGGAAGTTCAGACCAGCAAACTGTGAATTCATTAAATGCTCATAACTTGATCAAATTACCTCCGAATGACGAGATATCAGTTGCAAATGCTTCCTAGAGGTTTGGCGCCCAAGATTGAATCTAGAAACAATCACCAGAAACTCCCATTTATTTAGCACGAATTCCAAAGCACCCTAAAAAGGTACGGCCCTCTTGAAAAATCGATTTTGCAAGATAAAAATAAAGACTTGGAAATAAATTCCAATCTTTTGTGGAAGGGGGCACCTTGAACCAAGAGTTGTTTTGCCAAAGTACCCAAAACAGAATTAAAATCACTCCAAAAGATATAATCAAAAACCAGCTTCAGCTGTAGATAAACCAGTAAACCAAAACTGTAAAAATACTCCAAAAATTCTTCAATCTTGATGCTCAATCTGCTAGTCTGATGTTGAGAAGCAGAAATATTCCAACTAGGTGTTGTATTTCAAACACGAAATTGGGAAGGGGCTAGGAGGTAGCATCCTTGAAGCAAAAGCAAAATGTCCATTGTCATTTTGACAGCATAACAGTATGATAAACAGTAGCTCTCAAATGCTGGAGCAAAGCCTTCATTTTATAAAAAACTGAGAAACTCTTCACTTTCCAGGAGAAACGCCAAAAGACACCTTTTGAAATTCTTTTCATCTTTCAAAAATATTAATTCCTCAAAAAGGTGGCGTCCATTTTCAAGCTGATAGAATATTTCAAAAAAAGAATAAATAATCTTTTTAATGAGGGCGTAGCCTTCATGGCCCACTTTTAAAACAACTTTAAGTTATCTCCTTAAGCCAAGGGGGTCAACAGAGAAATAAAACATTAATGCCTTTATTCAATTATTTTCACTAATCAAAGCTTTATGAAGACCAAGCCTGAACATAAACAACTGCACCAGCTGGGAAGGACGACTGAGGATAGTCAACTGCACACTGCCATAAGTGGTATTTACTAAAAATAGTAAATAACATGAAATGCCACAAAACTCCAAGCCAAGAAACCCTAATTTCTCCTCATTCCAGCCTACGGGTCTCCGAAATAGGCTAACGAACTGCAAGGCTAATCACTGATGAGAAGGGGACATTACAGATTCCGTCAAGGATCATATTGTGCCTATCATCTCTAAGTTGAAGACAGCAAGAGACATGTTCAAAACATTGGAAGAGATGTACGAAATCAACAATACCAGCCAAGCACTTGCACTGAAGTAACAACTTCATCATGTGAAGATGGTGAAAGGTGAATCAGTGATTGCATACTTTATGAGGATTGCAGATTTGAGAGATCAGCTCTCGACAATAGGGCATATGGTTGATGACAAAGACCTGACTATGCTTGCTCTCAATGGTCTACCTTTGTCTTGGGAATCTTACATTCAGGGAATCAGTGCAAGATCAAAATTGCCTAAGTTTGATCGCCTAAGATCAGATTGCATTCAAGAGGAATCAAGGTTGGTGGCAAGAGGCGTTGGTCAAAGTTCAAAGAATGAAGACATTCATGTTCTCACCTCCCATGCTTCAAAGAAGAAAGGAAAAGATGGAAGGAAAGGATTCTTCAAGAGGAATCGGGACAAGGGAAATGATGATGCACCTCCATTCAAGAAGAAGAGGGATATGTCCAAGATTCAATGCTTTAGGTGCGATAAGTTTGGGCACTTCGCCAAGTATTGTCCAACTAGACCTAAGCAACAAGTTACCGTTGTGGATGTTGATGATGCTTCTCCACAAAAGGATTCAAGTGAGTATTTGTTCTATTCGGCATTATCAAGCAGTGTACCTTTCGACACCAACACTTGGATAATCGACAGTGGTGCTTCACGACACATCACCGGCTTTAAGGAGCACTTATCAAGTTTGGTGGAAAAGGAGTTTTCTGAACAAGTCATCATTGAAGATGATGCTAGCTACTCCGTGAAAGGAATTGGGACCTCTACACTTCATTTGGATTCTGGCATATCACTTCAATTGGGTAATGTTCTTTATGTTCCTGGAATCAAGCGCAATCTTATTTCTATATCAGCTTTGGAAGATAAAGGATATCAAGTTGCCTTCTCCAAAGGAAAAGTTCTAGTGTGGATGGAGAACTCTAGCTTCAAGGATGCTCAAGTAATTGGAGTTAGACATGAAAACCTTTACAAGGTCTGCACATGTTCTTTACAAGCCTTGGTTCATGACTCTTCAAGTCTTTGCGATCTTTGGCATCGGAGATTGGCTCACTTACACTTCCGAGCCTTACCTATCATGGAGAAGATGGTGACAGGCCTTCCTAAGTTCAACTAGGAGCACGAAGGTACTTGCAAGGGCTGCGCATTGGGTAAGAATATAAAAGCCCCTTTTCATAGTAGAGAAAATAGATCTAAGTGTATTTTAGACCTTATTCATTCTGGATTTATGTGGTCCTATAGTCTCATTGCCTTCTCGAGTGGATTCTTGTATTATGTTTTGTTTATTGATGACCACTCTAGGAAGACTTGATTTATTTTTGAAATCTAAAGAGTCCGGGAGGGAATATTGCTGGATAGTTTAAAGAGTTTAAAGCCTTGGTGAAAAATCTTTCCGTAAAAGAATTAAAGTCCCCTCATTCCATTAAATGGTGGAGAATACACCTCTCTCGCGCCAAATTTTGTGATTGATGCGGTGGATTAAGAGGGAGTTCTGTGTTCCCTATAATCCTCAACAAAATGGTGTTGCGGAAAGAAAGAACAGGACGATCGTGGAAGTAGCAAAGGCCATGATCCATGATCAAGATTTGCAAACCTTCTTATGGGCAGAAGCTTCCAGGACGGCTGTATATGTATAGAACAAAAGTCCTCATAAGGTCTTGGAGAATATGACTCTGAAAGAAGCCTTTACAGGAAGGAAGCCTGAAGTCAGTCATTTAAGGATCTTTGATGTCCTGCCTATATTCATGTTCCCAAGGAAAAGAGAAATCAAGTTGGATTTCTCCGCAAGAAGGGAATATTTGTGGGCTACAAAGGAGACATCAAAAGCCTACGTATCATACATTCCAGTCGGTTGATCGAGATCGCGAGGGATGTCAGCATTCGAGGGAAGAATGATTCTAAGATCCAGGGGGATTCATATGGAGATTGATAATGAAGAGTCTCCTCAGGATATGGAAGTTGACCATACTCATGAGATTTAGAGGGAGACTTCAGAACCAAAAGAAGATATTGATCCTGTTGAACCCTTGGAACCTACTGATGTGCCTACTGACATTGTTGTTGGGAGAAAGAGACCTCTATGGGCTAGTCGTACTATGCAAGAGGCTGAAAGTTTTGCAGCTCCTAGAGGCACATTCAGAGAAAGCAAAAGGCCACGTAAGTTCTCCAGTTATGTTGCCTTGATGAGTCAAATTATAGAATCCGAGCCTACCTGTGTTGAGGAAGCATCTAGTCTTCAGGTTTGGAAAGATGCTATGACAGAGGAGTATCAGTCAATTCTTAAGAATGATGTTTGGGACATTGTTCCTAGACCTGAGGGCAAGTCTGTGGTATCTTCTAAATGGCTATTCAAGATAAAGCATGCTGCAGATGGAAGCATTGAGAAGTACAAAGCAAGATTTGTGGCTCGTGGGTTCTCTCAGAAAGAGGGAGTTGATTATGAAGAAACATTTGCTCCTGTTGCTCGCTATACTTCTGTCAGAACCATCATTGCTATTGCTGCATCTAGAGGATGGAAGATTCACCAAATGGACATAAAGACAGCCTTTCTCAATGGAGTGATTGAGGAAGAAGTTTATATAGAGCAACTTGATGGATTTGAGGTTCATGGGAAGGAGTCACATGTTTGCAAATTGAAGAAGGCCTTGTATGGTCTTAAGCAGGCTCCTCGTGCATGGTACGAAAGGATTGATCGGTACCTGTCAAGTTTGGGCTTCTTGAAGAATGATGCTAACTCAAATCTCTATTTCAAGGTAATCAATGGTGATGCATTAATTTTGGTCTTATATGTTGATGATTTGATTCTTACTAGAGAAGATCTCTTGATTCTTGAGTGTAAGGAGTTGACTTCTAAATTTGAGATGAAGGACCTTGGGCTCATGCATTACTTCCTTGGATTAGAAGTCTGGCAGAAACCAGATGAGATGATTCTAAGTCAAGGAAAGTACATCATTGATATACTTAAGAGATTTGGCATGCTGGATTGCAAATCCATGTCTACACCTATGGAGACCAACTCATACAAGTTGAAGGAGTAGCCTAGCCTAATCTCAGACTTCCCAGGATCCTACCTGTACTGCATTGTACTAATTGATCTTTGATATCTAGTTAACACTAGACTTGACATCGTTATGTTAGCAAGTACTTAGCCAATTTATGTGTGATCCGAGACAAATACATCTTGTGGCAGCTAAACATATCCTGAGATACTTGTGTGGCACAATTGGTTATGGGTTGAGGTATACTTCAGATGCAGACTTTGAGTTACATGGTTTCCACCGACTGACAAGGTAGTTGTAATCATAGATCGGTAGTGCTAACCTCCGGGTTGTTGCTCAAGTTGGGTTCAGCCATGACTGCAACAGAAGCAACATTCAGCATTAAGCACGTTAGAAAAGGTATATTGCGCCTTGTATGGCAACTCTAGAAGCATTGTGAAGCTCCCTTGCAGGATTGTTTGACAATCAATGGAGCCTACTATCATTCACAGATAATTAGAGTTGTGTGAAGTCATCAATCCCGTGGTTCCATGACGTAACCAAGACATGTTGAGACTGGCACCACTCATACGAGAGATATGGTACCGTGGAAGGTTGTACAGGCTTGAGGTACATCAAAGATTGATGGTAGATGACGATATTCTCACCAAGCTTCCCCAAGGATAAAGTTTGTATACTGAGATAAGCTTGTATGGTGGAGAATCCAACCTGACCTAGAGTAGAAAGTCTCAAGATAGGTGAGCCTTGTTAATGCATTTTCCTCCTCGAGACTCGAGAATTTGAGGTGCAAGCCCTTGTTAATGCATTTTCCTCTCGAGATGGAGGAATTTGAGGTGAAAGCCCTGTTTCAACCTCCTCCTCGAGCCCGAATATGGTGGATGTCATGTGTGAGACTCCATGACACATCTTGTACTTGTGAATGTCACGTTGAGGTGACAACATCACGCAAGTGATGAACACTTGTACACACCATAGTATGGTTGTAGCCATTATGGTTGATATCGTGTTGAGGCGATATCTAATATCACGTTGAGGTGATATTCTTCTTTTCACATCTGGTTGTAGCCAATGTGATGGGCATTATGTTGAGATGATTTATCTTGAGCAGCTGGATGCATTCTCTCTAGCTGAGAGGGAGTGTTAAGGATAATAGACAGCGTCGATAAAATGCTCCAGCTTGATAAATTAAATGATAGCCATGTGGCTATTTAATTTATATATATATGGCAACGAATTTGTTAAAAGAAATAAAGAGACACAAGGCCGACCTCCTTCATCATTGGCGCGATTATCTATGAGGACGACTTATCATTTATTGGTCACATTTGTTTGTAAGAAATATATACTTATTGATTAGCCGACTTGCTTCATAGAAAGAAGTGTCTCTTCAATTTGTATATATAGAGGTTCACTTTATCATTTGTGATCATCAAGTTTATTCTATCAAGTGCGAATGTATTCAAGAGCAGGTTGCGAATTTTCCTCAAGTGCAGATTTAGATTGAAAGGAAGATCAGATTATTATCTGATATTGCATTGTGTATTGGTGCTGAATATCGGCCTTGAGTTTGGCCTCATTGTAAAGCGAATTGCTGCCACTATTCATATATATAAAAGAGATCTTTGTTGCTGGGTTTTTCTCCCTCAAGAGGAGGGTTTTCCCAGGGTATCTGCTGTGTTATTGTCTGATTTTGAATTAATTTTCTGTGCATATAATCTGTTCATTAAAATTTACATGTATGTCACATTTTTAGCTTTAGTTTTTTATTTTTTATTTTTTTTTCCATTTTGAAGTGTTCTTTAGTTTATAAAAATCTCTCTTAAAAAAAAGTCATTTTTAAAATTGTAAATAACATTTTTGTAATTGTCAATGTCCCTTTGGATTTGCCTAAGCAGATCCAGTATGTGCCCAGGGTATTGTGGGTAACTCCTGGTATGTGGGACACACCCAGAGTGCCCATGACACGCCTTGAGTGTGAATAGGATATGCTTTGGCCTGGATATGTACCAGATCCATTTAAACCAGGCATGACCCTAGGTTTAGGCATATTAGACAACTTAGAAATTTATAGTCTTTCTAACAAATCTGGGGCTTCTGTATGGTTATTTTTGCCTTTAGCAATGTAGTTGTAGTAGATAATAATGGTTTGCCCCTAAGAATTTCTGAAAAAACACTCCCTCCTGCCTTCTTTTGGTTACTTTTAGCCATAGAAGCAATAATCTGCAAAAAATCCCGATTAATCCCGATTTTATAAAAATCGGTAGGCTTGACAATTTTTTCCTCAATTTTTTGAAAAAATCGTTGACCTTTTGGTCAACAATTTTTTCCCATTTCAAACTGCAAAATTGCCAAAAAAATGTGTTTAAAACCTGCAAAAAAATGTGTTTAAAACCTGCAAAAAAATGCGAATAAAATCATGCTAATTTTTGCGCGGAAAGAAACCATGAGACCATAGCTTGTTGCTTACTATTATGCTTTGATAGATTTTTTCCAAGCATCCATAGCTTGTTCGAAAGCACTTGTTTTAGGCTTTTAGTCATAGCAAGGCAGTGAACTGTTTGATAAAATGCTTTGTTAGACATGTATGAAAAATGTGGTGGCATAAATGAGGCAGTGAACTGTTTGAAAAAATGCCTCAAAGAAATGTGTTCTTATGGTGATGGAATGCCATGACAATCCATAGCAATAATGCCATGATGAATGCCATGGCAAGCAAATTGCTATGGATTGTCATGGCATTCCATCACCATGAGACCACATTTCTTTGAGGCAATTTTTCAACTAGTTCACTGCCTTGTCTATGCTATTGCTTACTATTATGCTTTGATAGATTTTTCCAAGCAATAGCTTGTTCGAAGGCACTTGTTTTAGGCTTTTAGCCATACCAGCAAGGCAGTGAACTGTTTGATAAAATGCTTTGGTAGACATGTATGAAAAATGTGGTAGCAAGACAAGGCAGTGAATTGTTTGAAAAAATGCCTCAAAGAAACGTGGTCTCATGGTGATGGAATGCCATGACAATCCATAGCAATTTGCTTGTCATGGCATTTCATCACCATCATGGCATTCCATCACCATGAGACCACATTTCTTTGAGGCATTTTTTTCAAACAGTTCATTGCCTTGTCTATGCTATTGCTTACTATTATCCTTTGATAGATTTTTTCCAAGCATCCATAGCTTGTTCGAAAGTCCTTGTTTTAGGCTTTTAGCCATAGTAGCAAGGCAATGAACTATTTGATAAAATGCTTTGGTAGACATGTATGAAAAATTTGGTAGCATAGATAAGGCAGTGAACTATTTGAAAAAAATGCCTCAAAAGAAATGCAATCTCATGGTGATGGAATGCTATGACAATCCATAGCAATTTGATTGTCATGGCATTCCATCACCATGAGATTGCATTTCTTTGAGGGCATTCTTTCAAATAGTTCGTTGCCTTGTCTATGGCTTGTCTATGGATTGCCATGGCATTCCATCACCATGAGATCACATTTCTTTGAGGCATTTTTTCAAACAGTTCACTGTACCATGTCTATGGCTTGTCATGACATTCCATCACCATGAGACCACATTTCTTTGAGGCATTTTTTCAAACAGTTCATTGCCTTGTCTATGCTACCACATTTTTCATACATGTCTACCAAAGCATTTTATCAAACAGTTCACTGCCTTGCTGCTATGGCTAAAAGCCTAAAACAGGTGTTTTCAAACAAGCTATGAATGTGTTATCATGGAATTTAGCAGCGCTCGATTCATGGATAACCCCCTTACGCAACTTGTCTATTTCATAGGTTCATGATGTTCAAGCACGCAAAACGAGGAGAATTTCAATCCACCTCAAAGTGCGTTCCATGGTCTCAAATAGTCAATTTGAGTGTCCCTTTGCGTTCATCTAGTGAAGACCTTCGAAATGAGTATCTTCGCGAACTCTCATTGTTGATACTTGGTGAAATTGTGAAAAGTGCAGTTGCTCCAAAAAATAGCGCTCAACATTTTCAAATTTTTCTCTAAGTGTCAAAAGTGCAATGGCGGGGTTTTTCAGTGCCACTGCACTTAAGTGAAATGTCAACTTGGTGCAAGGGTGCTGATTTTTAGCGCCTTTACACCAAGTTTCCATACTTAGTCATTTTTGGCCTGGGCAGTGATTTTTGTCTCCGTTACACTTTTCTCTGTTTCGTGCCATTTAATGTGCCTTAATTAGTTGCACGACTTTTGTTCATTTATGACACTTGCAAATCACTTTTAAGTGATTTTAATTGACTTTTTGTTCATCCCTTCACTTCATTTCGCCTTTCACTCATTCTCCATCAAGCTGGAAACTCGCCAAGCTCTAATTTTTAGCACTTATGCACTTTAGTCAAAAGTCTATCTTTGGTGCACAAGCTTCGATTTTTAGTGCTTGTGCACTTTTTGTTTATACTTAGTGAAATTGTGAAAAGTGCAAAAGCTTCAGACAAAAGCGTACTAATATTTTCAAAAAAATTTCTAAGTGTCAAAAGTGCACTAACTTTTTCAATTTTTTTTTCTAAGTGTTGAAAGTGCAAGGGCAGGTTTTTTCAGCACCTCTGCACTTAAGTGAAAAGTTAGTTTGGTGCACAAGCTCTGATTTTTAGCGCCTGTGCACTTTTTCCCATACTTAGCCATTTTTTGAGCTAGGCGGTGATTTTTCAGTGGTTTGCACTTTTTCCAGTTTTCACCACTTTTCATGCCTTAATTAAATGCATGACATTTTGTTCTTCTATTTCACTTACAAATCACTTAAAAGTGATTTTAGGTTATTTCTTTTTCATTCTTGTCACCTCTCCCTCATTCTTCATTGAGCTGGAAACTCTTACGCCACTGCAAACCCACTATTGTACTTGCCATGAAATCTTTGAGACTAAGTGTCAAGGCGCTGTTTTTCAGCACCTTGACACATTCTCTCCAAACTTACGCCCAAAAGTGCAAGGACGCTGATTTTCAGCTCCATTGCACCTGAAGGCATTTTTCCCAAAGTGCAAGGGCGCTGATTTTTAGCGCCCTTACACTTTTCCTAGTTATGCCTTAAAACGTTCCCAACTTTTTCTTTCTTGGCTTTGAACCCCATTTCTCCACTCCTGCATCGTTTTCTGTGCCTCGTCGCTCGTTTCACACTTGCTCAACATTGTTGCTCGCTTCACGCTTCCCAATGCTGCTTTTTCTACTAACACCTGTTGATTCACCATCTTTGCAGTTCCTTTTCAGATGTCATCAAGTGATCCTGAAGGTGACATCTTTTGATCTAGTGAACTATCCTAGATCTACAAAGAAGCCGTTATGTAGCAAGTTGAGGATACCAGCTTTTCAAAAGCCTCAATGCATGTCATTTGTGATACACGACTGACACTTGATAATCTCAAGACGCATCTTCGTAGGTGCACAAAGGTTCACTCATCCGCCATGAGATTGATCATGAGGATTCACACCATAGTGGATTACACCGTTGGTCCGGATGAGACGTTCGTGCAAGAGACCAGGAAGAAGTATGAAGACTTCCATGCCCAAGCAAGGAACCATGAAGATTCCTGATCTCTAGTGTTTAACTTTTTGATGCTTTCCTTTACACATCTTGTAAATAGTTTCTGACATCTTAAATGTCTTTTCTTGAAATGTAATTACATTGAAAATCTGAGATGTAATTTCTTGAAGACAAATTACATTTTGACTTTAGTCAAAGTTAGGTGAGATTTTCCTAAATTAACTAATCTAATTTTCATAACTTTTCTCAATTGATTTCCTAATTTTGCTCATCCCTCTCCTTTATAAATATGAGGGATTTCTATTGTAAAGCTTACGTTTAGTATTTTGCAACGAAGTGCTGCCCTTTTTGAAGCAGAATTGTGAAACTTTGTGTTCATGCTTTGTGAATGAAATTTGATCATTAAAGAAGATAATTGCAAGCCAGACTTTGTGTTGGATTCAATATCTTATGAATTGATCTTATTTGGTGGTGATTAGTGGATGATATTTGAAGGACTTGAAGTAATTTATGTAAACTTTGTGTTGCATTCCTTTTTTGGATTTAAGTTTATGTTTGGATACTTTTGTTGAATGATCTACAAGACTTTGCACTTGTAATTGTTCATGCTATTCGAGGAATTGCTGCGTCTAAGAAAACTTTGTGCTTCTAATACAACAAATGACACGTCTATCACAAATCCATCATTGAAAAAGCTATGAAACGACTTTGTGCCTTCTTGAGCTTTCCCTTTTCTTTTTACTTGTTTATTATTAATCACATCTGGTACCTCTACACTTTGCTTTGACAAGATAGAGGTATTGGCATTGCTGCTTGTTGTCAGTTTAGAGTTATCGTGAATTAAGAACTTCCAATAGTGAAGCATTGTAAACATTTTCTTTGAAAAAAGAGAGAAGCATGAATGCAACACACCCCCGCCCCATTTTTTAAGTATAATGTGTATTGTGTAAATGCTTTAATTAGTTTTACTCTAGCTTCTATTAGTAGTAAGAATGGCGCCTCCCCTTTCTGAGAGGAGGGATTTTATCTCACATAGCTGTGGCTGAAGTTCTAGTTGTGTAATCTATTGAATAGAGGATTACATAATTTTCACCCAACAGAATGCTTGGAAAAAATCTATCAAAGCATAATAGTAAGCAATAACATAGACAAGGCAGTGAACTGTTTGAAAAAATGCCTCAAAGAAATGTGGTCTCATGGTGATGCAATGCCATGACAAGCAAAACATTTAGCCATAGCAGCAAGGCAGTGAGCTGTTTGATAAAATGCTTTGGTAGACATGTATGAAAAATGTGGTAGCATAGACAAGGCAATGAACTGTTTGAAAAAATGCCTCAAAGAAATGTGGTCTCATGGAATGCCATGACAAGCAAATGCAATTGGCAGCTGCTCCTAGTTATTAGTTATGCAATGTGAAGTAATTGCATAACTGCTTAGGTTGACTTTGTAAAAACTATATTGTAATTGAAATCTTGTCATCTATCAGCATCAAGTTATTAGTTATGTAATGTGAAGTAATGCTTTGAGTTTGAAAGATGTGCAATGCAATGTAATCAGCAATATGAATATAAACTACAAAAATCTATTTTTAACAATTCATTAGTTAAACTTTTTATTATTTTATTTGCTCTCTATATCTCTATGCTATGGAAATGCCTCTCAATTTAAAAAAAAAATAGTTTTTATCTCTTGTTCTACAATTTTTTACCCTTTTTTTTTATATCCGATTTTTTCAAAAAATCTTATACTTTTGGTTTGCCAATTTTTTTCCCCAAAAGATTTTTGCTGCTATGCTTTTAGCAGCTCCATCAAAGTTGAGTTTGATGCATCCCAAAGGTCTTTCCCACGTGACTCCAGAATTACTTGCCAGTTTCTACTGTTGCATTAGGTAGGGAAGAAAATTTGGAACTCTGGCTGTATCTAAAACAAAGACGAATTATTTTAGTGATCACCCTTGTACCTAACTTTAGCCATAAACGCAAGTATGAACCTGACTTATTTTTCCTCACCTAAGCATAATGGTTTCAGATCAAATGAATCAATTTCTTTCGTTTTGAAATATAAAAGAAATGCAGTGCCTAATATTAGTGTTAGCCACATTTAATAGAGAAGAAAGTTTTGAGAATCAAATTAGCATGATGCTTTATGACTGGATTTAACTTTGAGTATGAATACGAAGTATTGAAAGTACCAGCAATAAGAATAAATACTTGAATTGAAAGCATTACAATTATTGTCTAAACTAGAAGCATCGGAACAATTGCCCCTTGTATGTTGAAAAATTAGGAGATGTCAATATTTTCTGGTGGTAATTGTCTCAAAGTTTAAACAATCTGTTCTACTTCTAGTTCGAGTTCCTAAGTTGAAACCTTTGTGTTTACTCAGAACAACATCATTGACTTATGGAAGTGTACTTTCTTTAAATCAAATAGACCAATCAAGCATTGTCACTCCAATTTTCATGGGTTATCTCATTTGTATATGGTCCAAGTCTAAAGCAATGGCTTGTTAGATGATGCTCTGGCTATTTTGGGATGTTATTTTTTTAGTGCTTTGAAAACATTATATACACCAAGAAATTCTCTTCTCTGTATTTTATGCCTCAATGTCAATTATTTAGTTGCATAATACTCTTTGTTTATATACTTTTCTAATCCGATTGTTTGGTAAGGAAGCTCACATTGTTTTGTCCTTAATATTAATTTGCTTTTCCAGGTGGACATATTTAGGGATGCTGCAATTATAATGATTCAATTTATTGATGAAATACGATCTCAAGGTTTTGAGATTAAGTACCTGAATATTGGAGGAGGTTTGGGAATTGATTATCATCATACTGGTGCAGTGCTTCCTACCCCTATGGATCTCATTGATACTGTAAGCTTCCATACCTTTCCATTTTTGGCTCTAAGTTACACTTCATTTGAATTCTCCAAACTTCTAAATCTTCTTGGCTGTGCATGTTTTAATGTATAGCTTTATCACAGCTATGCGGAGATTTTATATGTGAATATTTCAAAGAAAACTTTTCATGCTACTTGCTCTTTGTACAGGTAAGAGAGTTAGTGTTGTCTGGAAACCTTACTCTCATCATTGAGCCTGGAAGATCTCTTGTTGCAAACTCCTGTGCTCTTGTGAATCGAGTAATTGGAGTCAAAACAAATGGTAACAAAAATTTCGTTGTGGTTGATGGTAGCATGGCAGAGCTTATTCGTCCCAGCCTTTATGGAGCTTACCAAGTTAGTACATAAGTTGTGGATTAGTTGACCAACGAACAAAATTTGGTTTTTTGTTTTTAAAATAGTTATAGTGAAATGAATAATAATTTAAATGTCTACATAAACATTGAAATAACAATTCTCCACTTTAGGTAGTTTGACTGATGCAAAAGGTGTAAATATTAGATGCAGCATTATCTTTTGTAAGCACTTTCACCCACATGTTTTGTAATTGAAAGCAGTGTGGTTTTGAGGATGGTATATACCTGTAACTAGTATGCTTCTCTGTGACAGCATATTGAACTAATTTCTCCACCTTCACAAAATGCTGAAGTTTCAACTTTTGATATTGTTGGACCTGTTTGTGAGTCTGCAGACTTTTTAGGCAAGGACAGAAAACTTCCTACACCATCCAAGGTTGGTAATGAAAGACAATAATGTTCATTTCAAACATACACAGGAATCAAGGCATTTATCTATTATCTGAATAATTAATAATTATTTTGAAGGAATATATGGGCACTTTTACTTGATTGTTCAAGAGTTTAGTGTCACTTCACACGGCAGTCTCACAAGATAAAAAACTATTTATTTGACTTAGAGGTAGTCTTCATAGGTCATGTTTTGTAGCTTAGGGAGCAATAATTTAATGATGGGTTTTTCAAAATAACATCATGTTGCCTTTTACCTGCAATTCAGGGAGCAGGACTGGTGGTCCATGATGCGGGTGCTTACTGCATGAGCATGGCATCAACTTACAACTTGAAAATGCGTCCGGCTGAATATTGGGTAAAATACTTTGTTGATAGATATATTGGGCATGAGATTTGATTGAACAGTATCAAATATTTTTAGTAAGAGATTCTTACACTTTTGCAGGTTGAAGATGATGGATCAGTAAAAAAGATACGAAATGCTGAAACAATTGATGATCATCTGTGTTACTTTGACGGGTTATGAAAACAGAACTTCAATATTCTCTTTGTTCCAAAGAATCTGTAGTCTTCGTGAAGTGGATCAGGAAATTTGTACTCTTCACGAAGTGGATCAGGACATTTTTTTCATTGATTTCCTAAATCCTTTTTGCTTTTTTATTGAAGGATTTAAATATAATGTTGGGTGCTGGTTCATTGGTGCGTCTCATAGTCCTTTCCTTCTAACTAAGGACCTTACCAATGTAAATGGGAAACTTGTTCTCCAAGTTCATTTGGCAATTTGTATTTTCAGAAATTTGCAACACTCTGCCACAGCTAATATTTAGCACATTTTACATTTGCAATATAGAATCTATTAGATGGAACCTTTTACACAGAGCTGTTGCTGTTATTATTAGCTTTAAAGTCTTGTTTCTCTGGACCGTTCTGTAGCTGATGAGCAAAGTGTGATCGTGCCATGCACACCACATAATTTATCAGTAATTGTCATTCAAACTTGAGCAGTTTCAAAGTTGATAACATAAGGTTTGGTTCTGCAGTTTTCTTTTTTTGATAAGAAATCTTTTTGTCTCAATGTTTTTCTTTCTGCCCCTTTGTAATGGAGTTATGAGGTTCTTTTTCTACTCTCTATTTATTTTCAGCACATAGATCAATATTTCTTACATCATTCCAAGAGAAAAGGATAAGACGATTCAATATAACTTATGATATATGCTTCATTCTTTTATGAAAACCGTAGCCCATTGAATTTAATTTCCCTTTGTGTATGGAAACATGGTTTAGTGATTTTTTCTAATATTTAAGTTATGCTTCTTGACCAATAGGTTTGTGTTTGCTTCTAACCAGATTGCAGCAATATAGATGATAACAGAAGTAACAATGCACGCAATGAATTTCTGATACAGATCTTATCATATATAGGTAGTGTCTTAGACAACTGTTAGGTAAAGGGAGGACCCAAAAATTAGTCTGCCTTCATTGGCTTGTTTTCAATTCCTCCCTCACTTCTCCAATTTTTTAAGGAGCAAGTTGTTGGCGTAAAATCTAACACCTCTGGAGTGCAGGTTTGTACGAACAGCTATGTACACTACGCAATGAGTGCTCTTCAAATTAGGAGGGGAAGCTCCCTCGTTGTGCTGGAATGCATGGAAAAGAAAAGTAATCTAAGTCCTATCTTTTTGTTCTCAGCTGGAAGAGGCACAAGGTTAAGAAAACCAAGAACGTTGCAGCTAAGGATTTTCTGGTTTAGCAGATCATTAACTACAACTAAGCTAACTACTTTAAATCTATCCAGTTTCCTCAAGAAAGCAAACATGAAATGGAGGGTTTTGACTATCGATAAGCGAGGTGAATTCTCTACTTGAAAGGCAAAGGTGGCGAACTGTTATCTCAACTGAATAGGTTTATTGGGCACAAAACAGATTTAGGTACCATGACAATCTTGTAAACCCTATGTGGCATAACTTGCTTGATCAGTAGAACTTTGCAAAACGTTTATCATCCATCGCATGAAACCCTATGGTGGCATAACATGATCAAAATGATAAAGATTCACAAATGAAAGAATTCACCATTACCATTTGCGCGAAACCCTATGGCATGAAACAGAGGTGTGGCAAGAAGACACATGAGAACAAATACCAAAAGAGAGCAATGGCCAGTGAGGTAGATTGCAGCATATATTTCTCTCTCAAGCAAGATTGTTACAAATGAGCAAAAGCTCTTGTTGCCATCGAGGTTGGGTAACCTAAGAATACTGTTGAGTCCCTCTGATCTGTAAAATGCATGCAGATTAATTATTAAACCTTCTGAGTAACTATACAGTTACTTTGGAAGCACCGCCGGTTAAGCGAACAAATAACCTAAATGGACCATGTGCAAGCATGCACGTCCTTATTTAAAGCAAAGTTAACTGGACACTACCTTCAGTTAACTGGAAACCCTAACCCTAACTCCTGTGTTGATAATTCCAAGGATGAGATAAGCATGTGTTAAGTCGACAAGTAAACTCAAGACTGAAAGTCGAGTTAACTGCTGCTCATGACTCAACCCTCGAAATTAACTGCAGGTTCCAACTGGCAGATCACTCCATGTCAACTCGGTCTAACACTTCGACCAAGAACTCATTAATTACTCTGTCTTCCGTCACTCTGACGCTGTCCAAAAATAATAATCTGCTTCTTCAATTCTCTGTCGCCTTCTTTGACTATGTGCATACATTCTTTGACATCTTGTTCCTTCTTGACTTCGTAATTTACCTAAAAAACGATTAAAACCTCCATCCAAGATATCCGCGAGCAGCCTTTTGGAATAGTTTACAGTCTAGAGATGACGTGAAATCACCATCTTCGAAGATAATAGCTGATCGAGTGACTTTGTTGGCTTTCGTAAATGGAGTAATCTACATTCAGTTTTGCAACTCAGCAGCTTCATTGTCGGCGGCTTCGATGAAAACCTAGAGTGAGCAGAATTTGGTCTTGAATTGATCTAGTTAGAACCGCCGAAAAAACTTGGCCGTTATTTGTGAACACGGCTAAATGCAACAACTACGAAGAAGTGAAAAATACGGACAATAAATGTCGATGGGAAAGTTTTCAAAGTACTACGAAGCGATGGGTTTAATGTGAGAATCAAATTCTAAAACAAGCCAGGATCAATAAAACTGAGTGAGTTTTAGCTAGGCACACCGATACTTTTAATTCGAGAAAAGCGGGGGGTTCAAGAGCTTCCCGGAGACGGTACTGTGAGAAAATCACGGAACATGGGTTTATACAATTGAATTACAGACGAAACGGATGATTTGGATTTTCAAAAGATATGATTCAAACCCACATTACCGAGAATTCTGGAAAAAAGCCGCAGAGCTTGAATATAGAAGACTCTGGGGCATTTTCTCGAAAAATCTAAAATGGGTTTCTTCGCGTCTGAAATATGAACCAAATGGATAGATGCAGATATTTTGCGTTGATTTTCTTTAACATGCGAAGAAAGTACCCAAGATGAGAAATAGAAGAAATAAGACAGAAGATAGAAAGTTTTGCTTGTTCTGCTTCTGAAGAATTCGCCAATCTCTTTTCTGGAACTTGATGAAACCTGCATGCAAAGTGAAAATAAAGTCTGGAATCTTCTTCCTATGAACAATCTGAATCCGTTGCTATGAAGAACACTGAATTCTAACACCTGTAGCACCTTTAGCTTGCTGCTCGCTCAAGAAGAATATAGACTTCGATGTTTGAAATGAAGAAATAATGGACGCCAAGGCTGAAATAAATAAGCTTTCATCATTGAAATTCGCATAAAGCACTAAAGCTTGAAAAATGGCGCTTGGCTTCTAATTGGACCTCATTTTAGTTAACTGAAACTAAAATATACTAAATAAAGCACCATGCTTTAGGGTTTTCCCTTTCAATCTTCAGTTGACAAAACCATGCGATTTAGACTTCAGTTGACCATCTTCATTGAATTCGCCATTCTTCACACTTGCTTTAAATTCACAATTTAGAACTAAAGCATCCCTTTTGAGAACTCCAGTTGACAATCTTTGTTGAAAAGAATTCGCCAATTTCATGCTTTAAATCTAAAAATAGCAACCCTTTCAAGACTTCAGTTGACATTCTTTCTAAAATGCGTAGCTTCACTAATTTATGCTTCATCAATAAAATCTAAATATGGCGACCCTTTTGATAAGTTCAGTTAACACTCAAATGCGCCATACTTCACAAATTTATGCTTCACCATTCATGCCGTCCCTTCTAGAACTTCAGTTGACACTCAATGAAGCGCCATCTTCACTAAAAACTTCACAATTGCAACCAAATTCGCCATGAATGTGAACTCCAGTTGACTTTCAAGAATAATCTTCAGTTAAGTGGACATGCAATCAAGTTAACTCAACATGCAAGATAGTTAACTGGACATGCAAACTAGTTAACTTGACATGCGAACTGAAAGATCACTCAACATGCCAATATATGAACTGAAGATGACAACCCAAAAAACGTTTAGTCTAATTGCAGTCAGAACTCCAGTTAAGGCGTCCATTCAACTCTCTTTCGAAAATCGAACTTTGAGCTCTTAAGGCGAATTCCAGACTTAGCCAAATTTCATGAAAATTTAGGCTTAAACCTTTGCCGGGACCTCTATTCATCCTCTGACACTGGCTGGCTGACTTCTCTGATTGACTGGCTGACAGGTGCATTGCAGAACTAAGTAAAAACTGATCAAAAGGTATCTTGAGACTAGAAACCATAAAACTGACATCTGAAGGCTCAAAAATCCAAGCGCCTTTTTGAAAAGCTGCGCTTTTCCTCAGACTTAGTCAAATTTTGACATCTCCATTTCGTACGAAGGGAAAAATAAATCCTTCATAACTTTCATTTTCTTAACTTTCAAGACTGAAACTCAGGTTCACTGCGAAGCTGACCTCATTCTGCATAACAACTATAAAGGTACATTTCCCAAGAAAACAACATCTGAGGGGTGAAAATCAAGGGCGTTTTTCAAAAGTTGCTCTTTTCATCCCAGACTTAGCCATTTCAGGAACTGGCTAGAATATCACAAAAACCTCGACTGCAAGCTGCTGAGGCATCTCATGAACTGACGGAGACAGGCAACGAAAAGCTGAACGTAACACGGACACATTGAATATCTAAAATCATCAGAAAGAAAGCATTAAAGGCTTGAAAAGCTTAGGCGCCTTTCCTAAAATGTGCTCTTTTGCTTTTTCCTGACGTTCTGACTAAGATTTGACCCTACGTTTGACCTCAGGTTCAGGCACTTCAGCAACTCAGATTCACCCACTGACGAATGCGTTGCGAAGCTTGAACAAAAGTGAGACAAACATCTTGGATGGCATTTAGCCAAAAACCTTCATTTGGCACCTCAAAAAGATGGGCGCCATTCCCAAAAGCTGCACTTTTTACCAGTGTTAAGTCAATTTTCACTTTCGCCTTGTTTTGCGCTGTATTCACCACAACTTGCTCGAAACAGGTCCGTTTGACAGGCTTGATAGCTCACTGCGAAGCTGACGTGATGCCGGACGAATGTCTGCTGGAGGTGACAAACCCTAAAAACAGGATCTGGGCCCCTAAAAGATAGGGCGCCTATTTGAAAAAGTGCTCCCCTCTCCAGAGAGAATTTTGATGATTTCCGTTCAAATTTTCATTTTTCTTAAATCTCTTCAGTAACAGGCTGACATGACACTGACACCAACTCCATATTTGAAAAACCCCAAAGCGACCTTCTGACATCACTTTAACAGGATGAAGACTCAATTAAGCAAAATGCCTTAGTGAAGCAAAATTTTTGGTTTTGGGTACAACACAAGTCCTGCAATCTTCCTGAAATGTTTGGGAAAAGGAGAGGGTGTTCTAACAAGTTGTCCTTTTAATCCCACAATGGGATCCAAAGGGAGTCTTGAGGATACTCTCTTTCTCCTATGGGCATTTCATTAGGAAAGAGATTACAAGGTGTAATGATTGACTTTCAACCTCAATGATAAGTTAATCAGACCTGGATCTTAGTGTATTAAGACAATAGGGCAGATCTGAAACCTAATTAAATGATGTGCAATGTCCAAACTAAATGCACAATAAGGCTTAAAAGATAAAGTGCTAGATTTCAAAGATACAAAAATCAAGTTGACAATTTGCAGGCAGATCTGAGAAGGGTTTGGACAGATGTACTTGGCATAAAAAGTTGATTTTGAGCACTGTTGAAGGATAGGTTTTCGCGCAAGGGCGAATGGGTCCTAGTTAGGGGCTTCCAAAAATACTTTTTGTAGTCCTCTAAAGTAAGATATGAGATGCTTTGCATAGATTTCATTGTCGGAAAGCCGAAAATAAATTCTGCACTTGAGTTTCTGTGATTTGACAACAATGAATGCAACAAATGCAACAATGTAAAATTGCTCTTCAAGATCTTCAATCCTTCAACCTGTAGTCTGCACATACACAAAGAGGAAGAATTTGTTTTGTTTGTTTGGGAGTTTGCCTTGGTCAAACACCAAGTTTGGTAATCAAACCTTGCTAAACAAATAATGACAATGAAAGGAAATGGTGAATGAAACAATACTTGCTTACAACTCACCAAACCTTTAATGACTGTCCTTAGAGGATAGAAGTCAGACACATCACTCCAAGGATTGATATTGTTTTGCTTGATTGATTAGACACTTGAAAATGCTTGGATGCTTTAGGATCAACAATGCATAGTAGCCTTCACAAGATGACATGAATGCACATGAACTTTGACATGATGATTAGGATTACTGAAAAATCTGCTTTTGATTGCTTTTGACAATAATATTTGCTCTTTCAAAAGTCTTAGATCTCAAATGATAAAATAACTATGTATTTATAGGTGTTTTTATCTAATTTTCCGAAAATTAGATTCCAAAAGCCAACAAATGCATATGAAATTTGAATAATTAAAATACCGCCAAAAACATATTTAAAAATGGGTCTTGGCTTATAAGTCCAAGTCACTCATTCTCCAATGTGATTTAATTATTAATTGCATTAATTAAATGTTGGGTTTCCTTTCGGAAAACGGGAAAAATAAGGCTTTGGAATGCATAATTTAGGTAATTAGAAGCTTGATTAAGTCCAATTAATTAAGGGACCCAAACATAGTGTGAAATTGTAAAGGTATACAATTTTCTACACTATATTTAGCCCCCATTTTAGTGAGAGTATGAGCTTATGCTTAGACTCGCACTAAAGTAGACAAATATGCGTCAAGAGGGGTCTAAGTGTATAAATGCTAGAAAGATAGGATGGCAAAGATCAAGGAGGATGATCAAGCCCTTAGGATCAAAGATCCTATGCCAAACCAACATAAGGACAAAGGGACACATAAGATGTGTAAGATATGTGTATCAAGACAAGATACACAAGCATACAATGTTAAGGCTAATGCAAAAGGGATGGATTAGCCACAATTGCGCTCTTGTCCATCAAATACGCTTATGGCTCCACTAGCAAGCAAGTTGCGTTATGCTAGGTGGCCATGAAAATACGCTCACAAGAGCTAGTGTAATTTTGGTATACACTAGGTGAGTCCCAAAGGTAGGATGAGAAACACACACTAGGTTCGGGAGGTGTGTACCCATAACAAAGGGTGGCACATGGGCAAAGTCATCACAAAAATTGTGTACCCATAAGTTAGTGCCAAAATGATCAATGCTATGCCAACGCTACACTAATTCCAACCTCTGTGAATAAAAGTGAAGCAAATATGTCAATATGTTCATTCCAAAATGAGAATGCCAATGCCCATGTCATAATAATGCCAATGTATGCCCCCACTTTAAAGGAGTTGCTAAACACCATACTGTGAGCAATTGCTTTAAAGTAGAAATGATATATGCCAATTGATAAAAGGGCCATGAGAGCTTATTTGGAAAGCTCTATGCCAATCATATGCTTCCAAATAAAGCTGTTATGAAAAAGGAAGGTTTTTGCCCCCACATGCAATCTCAAAAAGATAACACATAAGGGATCCATGGATTTGAGGTCAATCCATGTTTTCACTATAGTGATATAATAGAGCTTGG
>VDFB02197397.1:0-11426 GCA_007258455.2 Sequoia sempervirens | reverse complement strand
ATTATTTTTTAAGATTTGATGAACATGGCTTTCGTAATATGTTGGCTTTGACACTAAGGGTTGTTTTAGTATAGTTTAGGATCGAGTTGTTGGTTGCATTATTACTAATCTTTTATCTTTATTATTAGACTCATACTCATACAACTTGGTTGTTCATTATAAAAGAATTTTTATTTGATGGCATTTCTTTTGTTAATATATTTAACAATTTTTATTTATTTTGGAGAATTCAAAACTTTATTCTGATACAAATATAACTAATTGAAAGAGGATTGTAATATGTTTGAATGGTTGCACAAGGTAAACAACAACCTATATATAGGTTAAGCTTTGGAATGAATAGTTGAGCCTGAAGTAACTAGCTATGGCACCTCGTGCAACGAGTACGCTGAAGAGTTGTGAAAGGTCAATTAGGAGAAAATTGGTTTATTTTTTGCACATATTTGTGTAGTAAATAAGATCAATTGATAGATCATTTAGAAAATGATTTTAATATTATTATTATTTTTATTGAACAAATATAATTATAAATTAAACTACTTTTAATAGCTTTTACTTATTATTGTAACTTCACAAAATAGGTCCATAAATAATTAAAATAATTTTAGATGCTAATATAAAAAAAATACTGAAATAGAATAAAATATTGTGTTTATATTTTTTATTAGAATATTATATTATAAAATTATATATTTAAATTTATATAATATATTTAATATACTTGTAGTAATATATATATATATATATATGTGTACAAATATTTATGTTTCTTATTATATAGTATTTAATATAGTGTAACTCATTAAATATATTTTAATAAAGTATTGTATTATAAAATTATATATTTAATATTTATGTATATTTATGATTTAATTATATATGTTTAATATTTATATACTTATTATTCAATTATGTGTATTTTATAAATATAATATATAATATATTTATATTTATTAGTATGTAATATTTAATAGAATGTAAATTAGTAAATATATTTTGAAAAAGTATTATATCATAAAATTATATATTTGATATTTATGTATATTTATTATTTATTTATATATTTATTTATAACAAAACAATTTATATCTTATCAAATAAATAATAGTATATTATAATAATTCAATTTATATTTATTATAATATATTTATAGTAGAAATTATTAAATATAAGTAAAATAAATTGCAAATACATTTATATTTGCTGGCCTCTTATTCCTCATCTTAATCATAAGTGGAAATGCAAACTTAGTGCCAAATCTTGGATGAAAATTAGTGCTCAAATATGGAGATCAAAAGCTGATTATGATACACAAGTGTTGGCTTGGAAAATTTTACATTGCAAACTTCCTATTGGGGATAGATTGAAATGTATGATGGTTCAACCAAATAGTTGCCCATTTTTTCTTTGCACTGAGAGTATGAAACATATATTTTGGGACTACATTTTTGTTAAACAACAATGGTCAGCTGTGTTTAATATTTTTTCAGCTATCTTCTTGCATGTTCTCAATTGGAAAGAGGCTATCCTTGGCTTGGGAATGTGCAACAATGTTATTGTTGATTCTATTTGACAAGTTATTTTGAGGCATATATGGAAAGCTCAATGTTCTACAATGTTTTCTAAGAACTTTCATCAGCCAACTAAGACTTTAAGGCTTTACTCTAGCATCTTTCTCGAGGTGGATTTTTTGTTCTCACAACTTCCAATTTTATGCAAGAAGAATATGGCAGCTAAGGACCATCTTTAGCGGATTAAAGACCAAGTGTTGCAATTTTAGTCAATTAGTAATGTTTGGCAAAGTAAAATCGTTCAATATATGTAATGAACTTTTAGCCTTCTAGCTGTTATATTTCTTGTGATACTTTGTCATGTTCATTCTTTTCAGCTACCTATTGGTAGCTCTTATTTTTTGTAATCTTCTTTGTTCAATTAAAAAAAAGGATAATTATATTTATTATTATATATAATTTTATAATTATTTATATATTAACTATTATATTATGATATAAAATTTAATATTTATGTCATTATTCTATGTATTTATTATTATATTATTATATAAATGTAAAAGTTCAATTTAGATCAAAATTTAAGACATTGCAAACTTGATAAAAGATAAAAATAATTTGATTAAAATTAATTAAAATAAATTAAAATAGAAAAAATTAAATTCAAAATATATATTTTTTTAATATTGTAATTATTTAAAATTTAATTATACTGTTCATCGTCATTCTACGGATAGAATCACTGCATTCGTAGAGCGTACGGAAAAAAAGTGTACAGTGATTTCAGTACGATCCAAAAGATGGGCTGATCTAAGGCGTAGACTTATTCCAGAGATATTGGAATAGATGTGCACCGTCACTTGTAGCAGTTACGGCTCTGATATGGAAGAGATTGTAATTACTGTATGTTTGTTGCCGTGCTCTGATATTTCTAAGGAGACCGTTCATCGTCAAAACCAGAGGCGGGGAAAACAGTAACCGTTCATCGTCAAAACCGGAGGCGGGGAAAACAGTAAAGAGCGCTAAAAAAAACAGGCGAAAAAGTGACGGAAAATGATGGATGCCTAGATTGGTTTAACCCCCTTTCAGGGTCTCTAGGACGTTCTGAACCGTTGATAGGCAAACTGAGCTTCACAAGCTCATATAGGATACACTTTGTAATTAGTCTAGAAATGAATTTTTTCATTTAAAAGAATCAAATCTTATAATAAAATTGGCTCTTGGAAAAATTCACTGCAGTAATTCATCGTTGGAAAATTTACCATTATTATTCTTTTGCGAAAAAAGTTTCAAATTCTTGGAAATATATATTAAAAATGTTAATGCAATGAATTTTTTGTTGGTGGTAAATTTTCCTGCAATTTGTCATGTGGTGAATTGCTGCTGGTGAAGTTTTCTTGTGGTGAATTTGTCCTGGCGATGAATTTATTAGGTGGTGTCATGACCAAGACTTGTTGCCAATTGCAATTGTTCTTTTACTACTCCTAGGACTTTCCAAATTTGACTGTTTAATAGGTATGGATAAACTCATCTACCCTTGTTCATGATATTTTCATACCCATTAAGGATATATGTACTTATTAGAAAAAAAGTAATTAATCACTGCTGGGTTGGAACTTTTTGTCTTTTCTGGAGAGTTCTCAACCACCTACAATCTGATCTTCTCCACGCCTGAGCAACCAGCTTCTTCACCGTTTATAGTCTAAGTTTATTTTAATTTAGTCTTGCCGTGTACTCCAAGTTTGTAAACCGCCTCTTTTTGTTTATATATACAGAGGCTATTGTAATATCAGATCAATCAATAAAAAGACATATTTTGCATGTTGTAGCATATTGTTTTCTTATCTGCTCTGTTTTCCCCTGTTTTGTTGCTTTTTAGTCTCTGTTTCTTCTACAGTGTTAACCGTGGAGAAGCTACTGTTTAGATCGTCAAACGTTGCCAATCGAAAGCCTTCGGGCGTTCGTTGGCTAACGGGAAGCTTCTTCAACTTCATTGATTTCAAGACTTTAAACTACTACTTTACTAAATCAAACGTCTCAAACTACTGCAATTTGGAAGATGAGAATCGAATGTCTTTTTGTGTTGGAGCTGTTGTTTCTTCGAGTTTTCCATGGTAAAGGAATAAAGTTGTGTCCAATATCTAATCAGCACAAGAGCAAAAATAAATTAACATCAAAGAAAAGAATAATGTGAATAAAGTATCTGTCTAATATCTGAGGGACATTCCCTTCTAGAATTGCCTAAAGAGGCTTAAATTTCCTGTAACGAGTCTTGTACCGGTCAATTCTTCTCAGTGGTAGTTTAATCCCTATGCATAAAAGAAACTAAAGACACATGCATACGTAAGCATACGTAACCAATCTGATGTGATGGAAGTTCTGTGTTTATAGACAGACAGCCATACTACTGTATTGTATCTGTTAGGTTTTATTATTTTGTAATAAATTAATTAATGAGAAGATAATATTAAATTATTTTGATTAGGTTTTTCAATATATAAATTTTTTAAGATTTGTTTCAATTTATTAAAATTATTTTATTTATTATTTTATTGAATAATAGATATGAATAGTCTTATTGTTTTATTTAAGTTATTGGAATGACAATTAAAAAGTCTTACATTAAAGATTATAGCAATCATACAATTTTCTCCTCTACTTGTTATCCAATAAACTAATTCAATATTAATGAAGTGTTATATAAATCTTGTCCTTGTGGAATAGGAAAGTATGAGGGAATGGAAAGTGGATTTAGTTGGACTTGGGTTTAATCCAGACTAGATAAACATGTCCTCAAGTATCAATTATTCATTCCTAAACTTAACATATAAATAATATTAACTGATTATGGCATCCAAAGAAATGCCACTAAATAAAATTTTATAATGAACAACCAAACACTTGCATGAGTATGGGTTTAATAAGAAAGATAAAAAAAATATTAATAATGCAACCAACAACTTGCTCTTAAACTATACTAAGACAACGTAAACTGTATTAAGACAACCCTCACTGTCAAAATCAACATATTGCAAAATTCATGTTCATTAAACCTTACAAAATAATATTACAAAAGACATGTTCATTAAACATTAAAAAATAATACAAAACAAAACTACCAAAACTCAAATTATATAAAAAAAGCTACACAATTCTAGATTAATGCATGCTTCTTAGTATTATATATATATCATCATCTACCTCTACCTCCACCACATCAATAATTTTCTATAATGGAGTCGAGCATTTCATATGATATGTTTATTAAATTCTTTCTTAAATAAGAAATCTTTTGCAATAGAAAAGTGATTAAATTATTCAAGAAGTGAACATTGAGGACAATATTTTCATAGGTTTTTCATATTGAATGAATTTTTTTGGAAAAATTATTACATATTTAAAAAAAAAAATGTGTATGTTAAAATTAAGATTGTTGGACTTCAAAGTTTTGATGCTATTTTAAAACTTGATTTTAAGTAAATGTTTGTGATTGTATATAATTTTTTTTTTTTCTAGTATTTTATATTATGCTAGGTTGAGCTATAATATTTTGAAGCTACTATCATAACCTTTTCAATAGGTTTTCTTTTCATTGTATTTGACATTTTAGTAAGCTTTATGATAGCAAGAGGGAAATAGTTCACAACATTATTAGGAAGTTCCCATTATAATAGTATAGAGGCAAGGATTACTAAAAAAAATCCATTAAGATTGAATTGATGCATTGAAAAAAAAATAGTATAAAAATTTGTACCATTGCTAGAACCATCAATGTAAAAATTTTACTATATTAAATTGACATTTCAATCATTGAAGTAAAACAATAAAACTATTCATAACTACTATCCAATAAAATATTAAAGAAAATAATTTGTATAATTTTAAGCAAATTTTAAGAAAATAAACTTTCAAAAAAATATTAAAAAAACAATAATGAAAATATTTTAATATTACTTTCTTATTAATTATTATTTATATATAAAATTAAAACCTAGTAGTTACGATACATTAGTATGCCCGCCTCTCTATAAACAAAGAACTTCCATCACATCAGATTGGTCACGTACTCTTAGTTATTCGATTCATTTACAGTATGAGAGGACAGCATGTGCCTTTAGTTTCTTTTAACCATAGGGATTAGACCACCACTGAAAAGAACTGTCCCATAAAAAAACTCGGTACAGGAAATTTAAGCCTCTTTAGTCAATTCTAGAAAGGAATGTCCCTCAAATATTAGACAAATATTTTAATCATATTATTCTTTTCCTTTATGTCAAATTATTTTTGCTTTTTTGCTGATTAGATAGTGGACACAAGTTCTGTTAATTATACGATTCCTTTACCATGGAAAGCTCTATAAAAACAAGAGCTCCACCATCAAAAACCATTCAATTCTCATTTTGCAATTAGAAGTAATTTTGAGGCGTTTGATTTATTCAAGCAGTAGCTTTAAGTCTGGAAATCAATGGAATTCAAGAAGCTTCCCGTTAGCCAACGAACGCCTGAAGGGTTTCGATTGGCAACGTTTGAGGAAGTAACCAGTAAATTCTCCACGCTTAGGACGGGGCATATCATTGATGGCTGGGAAATTTTACGTCTTTTGGATGGCATTTGCTGTAATCGTAAAGAAATTCCCATTCCTGACAATATTTGGTCTGAGATGGAGATGCTCGTCGTTGGGAAATCTCCTACACTCATATCAAATGATTCTAGTAAGTAATCATTCATTTCCGCAGGGGATAGAGGCAAAACAGAAAGTTTCAGATTTATTCAGCTTGTGTGTTAACACCATTGCATTCTGGTCTCAATAAATAGAGGTTTTAGATTTTTATCACATATCATTAATTAGTTCATTATTGACAATACCTAAATTTTCTCTTAAATGTTCAAAATTCTCTTTTTGCTAATTTATCCTTGGATCTACAAAACTTCAAAATATTTTTTCTATTGTTCATTAGCTCTCTCTATGAAATGGTATCTTGTATTGATATGCTTATTTCATTTGAAAAAATCATGATTCTTTAACAATGTAATTGTAATTTATTGTCACAAAAGATTGATTTTGAATCTTCTCATTCATTCAATAAATGTGACAATACTTTGCACATCCAAATTCCTTGATATGTTGTTGATGTTGCTGTTGCATACTTTGCTTCAGTTAATGATAATGTCATTATGGGTTGTTTCTTTGATGCCCATAAGACTAAACTTGTCCCGAAATGAATTGAATATTTAAGAGTACTCTTTCTATTATTAATGCTAGTTCTAAAATCACTATCAATATAACAAATCAAACCAAAATCATTAGTTGTGGAATATTAAATTATATATTCTATTGTTCTAAATTGTGATTGTGACTCTTTTGGTAACTCGTTGAATCTTGATATTAGACTAATCACATTCATTGTATATAGTCTTGTAATCGTAAGATGTAGCAAATTTCCAATTAGTCTCTTGAATATTGTAGAGTCAACATTAGGTCCTTTTTGTTCTTTGCTAATTTTTGTGCTTATTGCAATTGGTGTAGGTGTTGGATTATAATTCAACACCCTTAACCTCCTTAACACATCCTTTGCATATTTAGATTGACTAATGAAAATTAGTTTATAGGATTGAACAAATTAAATGCTTAGAAAATAACACATTAATCTTAAATCTATCATCTTAGTGTTTTTTTCATAGCTTATTTGAACGTGTCTTTAGACAAATTTCTAGTAAAAATTAAATCATCAACATATAAATGCACAATCAAAATATGATGTTCATTATTGATCTTTGTGTACAATGTGAGCTCACTACTACTTTTGTTGAATCCATTGTTTATCATGTATGAATCAATCTTTCTATACCAAACTCTTTTTTCTTGTTTAAGATCATCGAGAGCCTTCATCAATCTATATACCTTGTGTTCATGATCTGCACTTTAGTACAAGGCATATTCTCTTCATGTGATGAATAAACTTCCAAAATTATATTTAGATTCATTTGTGTAATTAGCATTCTACTTGTTGGCATCTCCTTATTTCTTTCTACATTTATATACATAATATCTATATTTTTAAGATTATAATGTTGAATGTTAGATCTATCAAATTTCTATGAATGTTGTTGGAAGAAATTATGTCCATGTCCTCTATTGTTGTGGCATTGATTTGTTTGATTATTTGTTTCACTTTGATTTGGATTACTCCTTCCACCTCTACCTTAGTCTCTTCCTCTAAATCTTAATATTCTTCTTCCTCTATTAGATAATACCTTATAGTTGACATCATTCTCATAAGAAGTATTGTTATTTCTATTTTTTTTGGATTCATGTGATAATGAAGATCACATTAATTCCTCTATTAGATAATACCTTATAGTTGACATCATTCTCATAAGAAGTATTGTTATTTCTATTTTTTTTGGATTCATGTGATAATGAAGATCACATTAATTCACCTATTGATTATTGTGCTAAATCTTTTGATTCCTTTATTGTTACAACAATAACATCAAATTTACTAAATAAACTTCTAATCAGTTTTTCTAAAATCTTTTGATTTATTATTTCCTCTCCATTAAATTTGATTTGATTCACAATATTCATAACATTACTCGTGAATTAATCTACATACCTTAAATCATTCATTTGTAAATTCTGAAAATTTTCTCATTAGAGATTGTAATTTAACCACTTTTACCTTGGTAGTCCCCTGATATGTTGTTTCCAAAATATCCCAAGCTCTTTTTGACCTAATTGCTAATTGCTACTGCAACCCTAGGAAATATACATATCTATCGGTTATTGAATAAAAAAACAAAGTTAATGATTTTTTTTTCTAATCTCCCTTAATTGATCTTTCTCGATTTGTGTCAGCAGCTTAATCTAAGGGTTCTACAAATCCATTTTGGACTTAATTCCAAACATTTTCTGAACAAAATAAATATTTCATTTTGATTTCCCAAAAAGACATAGTTCTTAGTCGTAAATGTCGGAATTTGGGGCTGAGTGTATCCATTGTTGCAGAATGCCATGCATATGAACTGATCTGCTACAACAATCCTATATTTTTAACCCCCTATAAATTTTTTACATCTCCTTTCCTTGACTGTGATCTACCTTTACAATAATCTAATCTTCTCTATGACTTCCTCAAAAAACTTCTGCAACCTCCATATTACAGTGAATCAAGCGAACTTGGGCAATTCGTTCTTGGACTGGCCGCGATTTCTTTTGTCACCGATAGGTATAATTGTTCCTCCAATAGTTGCGGCTGATCTACATAAAACAATTAAAAAGCCTATTGACATTGTCGCGACGTCTCTTCAACGGCTTCTCTTTTGAATATAGATTTCCCTTCCCTGGTTTGTCAAGATTACAATCATTCTAAACCCTAGATTCCTCCTGCATTCACTAGCAGCTATGTAAACTTTTCCTTTTCAAAGAAATACCACAACCTCCCTTGAAATTTTCTGGGATCTATTTCTTTTAATAGTGTTGTTTTGATAATCATCTCCCCTCTCAGATTGGGCAGCAGCTTACTCACATTAACTTGTCTGCAATCTCCTTGAACTCTCAACAGCCACCTCTCCCAAGATAAACCTGCTCTGATACTACTTTTCAGGGGATAGAGGCAAAACAGAAAGCTTCGAATTTATTCAACTTGTGTGTTAAAACCATTACATTATGCCTTAATAAATGGAGGTTTTAGATTCCATCATGAACACCTCGATAGTACTTTTTCAGGATAGGGCAAAACTAAAAGTTTTGATTTTATTCAACTTGTGTGCTAAAACCATTACATTATGCTTCAATAAATAGAGGTTTTAGATTCCACGATAACCTTGCTCTGATACTACCTTTCAAGGGATAGAGGCAGCTTCGACTTTATTCAACTTTTGTGTTAAAACAATGACATTATGCCTCAATAAATAGAAGTTTTAGATTCCACGATAAATGTGCTTTAATACTACTTTTCAGAAGATAGAAACTAAACAGAAAAACTTCGACTTTATTCAACTTGTGTGCTAAAACCATGACATTATGCCTCAATAAATAAAGGTTTTAGATTCCAATGCTCTTTTCTATAGATTTTATCATGCAAATATCAAGCAATTCTAAAAATTCTAAAAACAATTATTCTATCATGCAAGTTGCAATACGTTTATTTTATTTTATTTGTTGGAAAATATTAATCTTGAGTAGCCAACGGACAGATGCATTAAATGCACTGTCAGATGAAATCAACTCAAATCTTTTTCCCCCCTGCTGTGTCTGACATTCTTGCTGTCCAGTAATTGAATTCTGGTAGTAATTTATTATTGGTAGGTGAGTTCAAATTTTGAGCGGCAATTTTGTGGATTGGCTGAAAAGCCAAAAGTTGCATTGAATGATATTCTGTGCAAGTAAGCAGACAGAGTTTTTTGGGTGAGACAGGAAGAGGGAATGTTCAGCAGAACATAGCAAAAGAAGGAATGTTCAGGAGCATATGAACAGTGACGATTAGAAGTCAGTAAGCCTTGCGCCCGTGCGTCGGAAGCTATTCCACATGGAGCAGCAGCACAGAAGCGTCAGTGCTCCGAAAAATGCACAACTTTTGTAGTATACCTGTACAGAGCTTTTGCTCTGAATATTTTCATATGTAAACAGTTTCTTTTTGAATGTAATCTTTTTCTGAGTGAAATAGAATATTGCAAATATTTATGTCTCCTTGTGTGTCTGTCTCCTTCCGTTGATACACTTCCGCTGTAATGTGTTTCATTCTTTGCCCACAATAGGAGTTTCTTGTTTCCAACATGGTATCAGAGCCATAGGTTTATTGGGCAGTCAATTTTTAAAGCCTTAGCTTTGTCCTAGGCGTGCAAAAATAGAATTTTTGTTTTTGGGTATTTGTGAAAGCCTTAGATCTTATCTGGGTATTTTTAGTTTCCCCCATTTAGCAAAATGGCTGGAGGAGACAATAGGAGTTGGCAGTAGCCACCTATTTTTTATGGTAGAAATTATGATGTTTGGGCAAAGAAAATGAAAACCATTTTTATTGCAAATGATTTATGGGAACTTGTTGCAAATGGGTTCACAGATGTGACTGACCCAACTTCATTTACAATATTGAGCAATGCTCAAAAGAACCAGTTGAAGGAGACACGGAAGAATGATGAAAAATCCCTCAGTCTGATTGAGGTAGCCTTGACAGAGGCTATTTTTCCCCGAATAGCAGCAGCTACTTATGCAAAAGAAGCGTGGGAAACACTTCAAACCACCTGCAAAGGATCTGAGAAAGTCTGATCAGTCAAACTCCAGCTGCAACGGAGAGAGTTTGAGACCATGTAGATGAAGGACAACGAGTCCATTATAGATTTTCACACAAGGGCAGCCACTTTGATTAACCAGCTGAGGATAAGTGGTGAAACTTTGGAAGAACAGAAGATTGTGGAGAAGATATTGAGAAGCCTTCCCACAAAGTTTGATCTGGTGGTGATTGCCATTGAAGAGGCAAAAGATCTCACAACTTTGTCAGTTGATGAGCTGATGGGTTCTCTGCAAACCCATGAGCAGCGCCTAAATAGGTCTGCAACCTCCTCCCAAGAGCAAGCTTTTAATGCTCAGTCGAATGAAAGAGGAAGGGGGAGAGGTAGAAAAGGCTCCAGACGTGGTAGAGGAAACTCTAGACGTGGAAATGATGGTGATGAAAGCTCAGCCCGAGCAAGCAGTCATGAGGGGGCGACCAGCTCCCAAGGAGGAAAAAAGAATAGCAGTTCTTATCAAAAAAAGGATAAAAGAAATGTGCAGTGCTACAACTGTCAAAAGTATGGTCACTATGCAAGTGATTGCAGGCAGCAACGTGACCAAGGGAGTCAAAATGCACATGTTGTTGACTCAAATGTGGCTGGAAATGAAAGATAGTCACAACTATTCATTGCATGTAACCTTGC
>VDFB02197396.1:0-17745 GCA_007258455.2 Sequoia sempervirens | reverse complement strand
TATGTAAATATGACATCTACCCATATTCTTGTCCAACACTTCTGTTCTTATAACTGCTGAAAATCTCTCTTCCAAAATGTATGCCATTGCCACTTTCTTCAAATCTACAAAATATCAAATGTATTTAAGAACTTCTAGACCACCAAAGTTGTGCTTGACCATCTCCTGTGGTGTTGGCATTTTTCATACTATTGGCTATTTGATTTTGCAAACTAGCCAGCAAACTCTTCTGCAATACATCTATTTGACTTTTCAATATACTCACTTCTTGATGTGTCATCTGAGTTTTTGGCTCACTAAATTGCTCCAAAACCCATTCTTTTCATCACTGCCAACCTCAATCTAAACCTTTTATATGTCACCTTAATGTACGAGTCCTGAAAAGTAGGACAAAACAGCAGGGGTTTCATTTTTAACAAGCCAACATTATCGAGAAAATGGATACAGCAAAAAGTCCTTAAATAAATGTTCCATATTTTTTTCTTCATCTGATCTTTATAAATTATTTGTCAATTCCTTTGAAATAACAACTATTCAAAAGAAATATTAGGTAGACTTCTGATCCTAATACTATAGAGTATATACTTCTAAATGGAGAACTATCTAGAACTGTATACTCCTATATAGAGAACTAATATATACTAATACTTCTGATCCTAATATAAGTGTTAGTTATGCATGCAGTGAAAACTATACATGGCAGCTATCTCATTTTTTATTAACTACCTACCTGTAGATGATTTAACAACTACATCACTGAATTCTGCATTTCCCTGCATCAAATTATCAGAGGGAGCTTAAGCCTGCAATCTCACATATTGGTCCTTTATGAAAAGATCAATTAGGGTATTTCGTAAGGCACCTACTTGTTAGAAAGTTTGGTGAGAATGAGACTCATAAATTCTGACTTATTTAATATTTTTTCTTTACCAAAATACTGAACTGGGTGTTCGATAAGGTATCCATTTCCCTTGTTATTTACTCATACAAATCCTCATGATCACAGTCTTTAATAGACTTGCTGAGAAATCGGTGGGAATGGATCTTTAACTTAAAATTTGAATTTGAGTGAGCATAGTTTATGGCATGATCTATTGTGCTTTGCATGTAATTTTTAGGATATGGTTGCTTTTAGTAGAATTCTTAAAGAATAATTAGCTTAACATTTATGCTAGAAGTTATATGATTATGAATTGTAAGTTGAGAAGTAACTTCGCATAGAATGTGGATACACACACACACACACTCCAATCTAAGTGATTAAAATTTCTCTGTTGTTTCAAGCCACCATGTCTGTACTTCAGAATTCCAATTAGTTACTTTGTTCAACATTTTACTTTAACACTTTCTCATAGGCTGTTTGGCTTTTCCAATACACATGAAAACAAAGGTAAGTAGATCAAATAATTTGTTGGATCTGCCTCTGCAACTGTATGTTGGTCCATGCCATTGTAGATTTGGTTTCATTAACCTGCCATCCCAAAATTTTTTGGTTATTTTTCAGGATTTGCTTGATATCTCACATTTCTTTGAGCATTAGAATTGAGAATAGGTAGTGTCAACTGTGAATACATATCAAGTATGTCATTGTCCTCCTTCAATAGCAGGGAATCAATGAATCCGGCCTTCTCTCTTGTGAGCATGGAGAAGTATGAGGTGGTTTTCTGCTATTATCATGAAAAGATAGGAGCTGTGAAGGTCTCCCGAGAGCGATTTTATGTGTAAGTTAGGCCAAGTTATGTAAGGAAAATTTCTTTTCTCTTGCATGTTGATGTAAATTAGCAAGGCTATATATGTATCTGTAATATTCCAAACGTTCATTGCAGTAAATTTCCTAAATTTTACTGTGCAAGTAAATAAAAACTATGTAACAAGCCATTGCAATAAAATTTTTCCTTTTCTTTATTAAAAATATATGAACAAAGATGCTATACAACATATATATGAACAAAGATGCTATACAACATATAATAAGGATTTCCATTCCATTACAATACTTCTCTAAGTACAATATTCCAAGAAAGTACAAAACTACATACATAGCTCCAACGAGCTTCATGACATAAGATATAGATGGTCCAGGTATCCGCCTTTCAAAAGCTTGGTCCTCTGTTGCCTGCTGAGGAGGAGAAGCATCACTCAAGTGCTTTTCCGCCAACCACGTACTCATGTGCGGTCCCCCGCACATCTATCAATGATAGATGGCCCTACCCTTTGATGAAGGTATTGGTTAGGTAACCTCGTACGATATACCACTTTGAGCTTAGTGTTGTGTCCTACATGACTAGGATTTTGTAAACTACGCTAGGTAGCCCTCATGCATTTAAATGGACACGGTGAACTGACAGTGGAGTCTTGACGTCACACTATCTTCGGTGGAGTCATCGGACTTTCACACTACTTTGGCCAAAGTGTTCTCACTTAGTATAATCGAGCGAAGGCCTACCATTCACCTACACCATGGCAAGCTCGTTTTGACTTAAGGCCATTATATCTATGCCTAGGAAATCCCTCTCCATGAGCAAGCTACTCCCCAAGATAACCTATCTCATTAACACAACTTAAGGTAACACAACTCAATAAGCAAAGTACAAGTTCCCTTCCTTCACTGGACAACATTCCTAGGAGTAACCTACTAGCCATCTAGCATAAATAACTATCTTTTTTTGAGCAAACCCTAAGCTTGTCTATGTTTGATCATATTTAGTATAATAACGATACCTATGATAAACATAACCTCTTTCCCATGACTACACATGTCTAGTATAATAATACCCAAGACAAACAGTCTCTCCTATCATGGAGTACTTACAAGCAATATACAAGCAAGCATATAGATACTACTTTTCCTTCAAAGCAAACATTACTACTATGTATTCACTTGACTAAATCAATCAAGACATAGTACATTCAAAAAAAGAATAAAATGTAGAATGTTCTCATGCCTGTTTTATAGCTTCTCAATTCGACTAGCTGTAGTCACAGCACCTTTAGAACAGCAACTCTCTCCAACAAAGACTAACAAGTTCTTATCTCTCAAGTTGGCAAATGCTTCTTCTCAAAAGATAACTAAAACTCTCTTAATTCTCAAGACTCTCCTTCACTATTTGGACAGAATATTGCTGATAAGAAAGCACACTAAATTGTAGATTTGTTGCACAAGAAACAATGCATAAAAGAGTGAGAATGAGGTGTCCCAAACAAAGAACTCTTGCTGCTATTTATACAGCAAGCAAGCAACTATACTGCCTACAGTTTAGGCATGATATTGACAGCAGCAAGCATGCGTAGCAACACCACTATCACAACTTTGAAAGGTGGCGAATAAGTAAGTAAAGACTCAGCTTGATTACAAATAGATTGACCCACTTATTGACAACAATTGGACAATAAATCAACTCTCCATGTGATAGAATTCAATTGCAGACTTCTATGATAAGCAGAATACAAATGTGGCGCGATTTTACTATCAAGAGAAATAGTCAATAACCAAAGCATGCCACCCATAATGGCATCGACTTATTCCATGCTGAGTGTAGACTCATAAACTTAATTGATTAGACAAAGTCATTGATTGTTTAGAGTATTCAACAACTATTTGATTTGTTACAGCAATTCATGGTGATGTTGTTGACTAAGTCCAAGATGAATAAAGGCGTTGACCTCTCCCAATATCGACTTAAATGTTAAAACAGTTTGCAGATTAATACTCTCTTTAGAATGACAGCAAGAGCATAAAAATTGGCTCATGAATACAGTTGTATTCATTTCAAGGTTTCAGCCATTCAAGTTGCCCATGATTATCGACTTCTAAACCAATATATTTAACACTATAATTGACTGGTATTCATTGTTTGAAATAGTCAATTTCAAAGTAAATGATGTTTGAATATAAATACAACATATACATGTATATATATGCTTATATATATATATATTATCAAATACATTCATATATATATGTATATTTATATATATGCTTATATATACATTATAAGACAATAAAGCATGTATATATAATCGATATACAAAAGAATAGCAATCACATTGTTTATATTAATATATCGGTTGTGTACACACACACACACAAATATTATATTTGCCTCTATGTACATGTATGCGTGTGTATACATGTATCGATACATTCGAATGGGCACATCCATTTGCTACCATACGCGTGTATGGATACACATATACATATGGATATATGTATATACATTATATATATATACACACACACACATTCGATCCACTAACCAAACTCATACACAATTACCATGGTGTTTGATAAGAGACTACAAGCGATATGTCTATACATATACATATGCATGCCGTTGGTTCCATGGATAGTTTATGCGTGTAACCAAGGTTACCCCAAGTTTCCGGGGACGGACAGGGGACGGCGGGACGAGTCCCCAAGTTTCCGATTTTTGAGGCCAAATTTAGGGACGGCAGGGGACGGCTATATAAAAATATAGGGAAAATTTAAAAAATATAGGGAAATTTTAAATGTTCAATAGATAACATGGATAAGGCATGCATAATATACATTATAGAACATTCACATATAACATTTGTGTTCAAGTTGATATGGTTTATTGGGTATGCATTGATCTTAATGAATAAGTTAGAATTTATTCAATGGAAAGCTTGATTTTGAACTAAGAAAACAGATACTCTGATGATAATTTTTTTGTTTATTGATAACTGGAACAAGGGAGTGCAGCCTTCTGAGAATGATAGTGAGTTGCATTAGGCAAATAATCTGCACAGTTACCATGTTATTGTTTTGCATGATCAGATGTCCCAAGGCCCGCTATGTATCATCTTCACAATAGAGTAAGACCTGTGAGACTTATTTATGAGGCACAGTAGAGCACTGAGTGTTGGGTTATTCACTGGAATTCATCTTGGCACCTCAGTACATAAACCAATATTGATTCTTGAATAATTGTATCAGTTACACTTATCCAAAGTTTCAAGACAACAAGCAGTGGCACCAATTTATTTAATGGGTGGACATAATTAAGTTCACACTCCCTTGCTATGAAAATGTGTTTTATGTTTTGTTTTGACCATGCTTTGATGCGGGGCACGGTTGACCATCCTAGGGATGGCCAGGGGACTTCTAGGATGGCTAACTATCCCGAGGACAGCCAGGGGACTCCTAGAAGTCCTCTGGCCGTCCCCAAGTCCCCTAGCCGTCCCCTCCCCTCCCCTGCCCCCCCGGGCCTTGGTCGCCTCCCTACTGTCCCCTTGCCGCCCCCATTTGGGGACGTTTCCTAAAAATTTTGCAAAAGGGATTCCCCCCGTCCCCTTTGCCCGATCGGGACCGGAAGGGAGGGGGGGCGGGAGCGAGAACCTAATTTGGCTTGTGCATGAGTGTGCATAGGTCGCCTACCTATGTGCGCTCATGCTGTTCCTTGGTGCATATAGTCTATCATTGACATGCATGTGTGTACACATACACATACTTTGTATACTCCATATATCAATTCAAGCATGGTAACAAGAAGGAAATCATAAGTTCATCAAATAATCATCACCCAATAATGCACACAATAGTAAACTAGACTTTTACTAAAGCAAACATAACAACTAAGGATGACTTACCAACTTCCC
Source organism: Sequoia sempervirens (assembly GCA_007258455.2). Lineage (NCBI taxonomy): Eukaryota > Viridiplantae > Streptophyta > Pinopsida > Cupressales > Cupressaceae > Sequoia > Sequoia sempervirens. The sequence continues at coordinate 12,123 of VDFB02197396.1, read as the reverse complement.
ACTTAATAACCTGACCCAATTATTCTAGTTGTGGTGTGTGTAAGTTCAGATAGGTTACATTACTGGTTACCCGACCAAGACCTTCTCTTGAGTGATACTTCCCCTCCGCTTGGAGCAATTGAACATGTACCTGCAAACACTAACACATGTACACAATAGTCAGCTGTTCACAAAATATGCAATATACACATTACATCTCCAAAGTTAGAATATCAACACAATATTCATTCATTTATATAAATGCATTCCTTCATATAACATTAAATGAGATGACATTCATTCACAAGGCAGCGATAACAAAGTGCACACACAATTTATTCATCCATTGAATTCACATTACATTCACATTTTACCCTACTTAGTAATAGTAAATAGTGATTACACAATTGGGGTGTAACAGTATCATTGTTGTAGCAAACCACTATTGCATTTTGTAAGGAAAGTTTGCTGTTTGGCTGAATAGAAGATCCAACATTTGCAAGTTTTTCACCATACTGGGGTTTCCTGGGTAATTTTGTGTTATTATGTATTTGTGATTGGCTTCTTGTTATTTTTGCTTCCGCAGCTATTAGCTGTTAATTAACCTAGTATATTAATTGTTATAAATCAGATAGATGAATTGTTTTGATTCTATTTTGTGAATTTTATTAAGCAATTAATCTGTAGTTGGGTTATAAGAAATTAACATGGTATCAGAGCACTAAACTCTGAATACGAAGCCAAGATTTGTGACACAGATTTCAAGAAAAATAAATCAGAATTCTGTCTCTAGTTTCTTCTATGACTATGGAAACTAGTGTTCGATATGAGGACAGACTTGAGGGTGCGTCTAACTTCGTACAATGGAAAGTTCGGATTACATCCGTTCTCAAGGAGAACAGGTTGTGGATCTATGCTAGTACAGAGGTGACACCACCAACAAATGATCCTATTGCCCTAGATTCGCATGAAGTGAAGGAGGCCAAGGCTTAGAGGATTATTCTTGATGGGGTAAGAGATCATTTGATTCCTCATCTATCAAGGAAAGACATCGCCAAGGAGATGTGGAATATGCTCACAAAACTTTATCAGAGCAACTATTAGAGTCGTAAGATGATGCTTAAGGACAAATTGTACAACACCAAGATGTCCAAGGGTGAGAGTGTGACCTCTTACTTGTCTAGGCTGATATAGGTCAGGGATGAGTTGGCTGCTATTGGAGAGGATTTAGTCAGAAAGAGAAAGGCTCCCAGATGATATATTTAGTATGTGGCACTTATGAGTGAATTAATTGAAGTGGAACCTTCCAGCTTTTAGGAGGCGTCCATGCACCAAGTAGGGAGGGATGCCATGGTGGAAGAGTATTCTTCCATCATGAAGAACAGCGTGTGGGAGGTAGTACCACAGCCAGAAGGTAAGTCTGTGGTGGGCTCGAGATGGTTGTATAAGATTAAGCATGTTGCAGATGGTAGTGTGGAAAAGTTCAAAGCCCGGTTTGTGTTTTCTCAAAAAGAAGGGATCGACTATGACGAGACTTTTGCTCCGATAGCTAGGTACTCATCTATAAGAGCTATCATTTTTGTAGCAACACAGATGGGTTGGAGGATTCACCAAATGGATGTAAAGACGGCCTTCCTCGACGATGTGATTGAGGAAGAGATTTACATAGAACAATGAGAAGGATTTGAAGCACATGAGAGGGATTCTCATGTATGCAGGTTAAAAAGAGCACTGTATGGGCTCAAGCAAGTTCCCAGGGCGTGGTGTTCTTGTATCGACAGTTACTTGCAGTGCGTGGGCTTCGTCAAGAGTGAGGCAAATCCAAACCTGTACTATGTTTAGGTGAAGGGTGAACTTCTCATATTGGTGTTGTATGTTGATGACCTGTTTCTCACTGGGTTAGAGGAGCTAATGGCACATTGAAAGCAGGATCTTGCAGGAGAGTTTGAGATGAAGGACTTGGGGTTGATGCATTACCTTTTGGGATTGGAGTTGTGGCAGAAAGAGGGAGAGACCTTCCTTGGACAAGGGAAGTACTTAATTGATATCCTAAAGCGATTTAGGATGGAGAACTGTAAGCCCATGTCCATGCCTCTTGTGACCAATTGGAAGAATATTGATGCTTCCGGATCAGAGGCGATGGACCCGACTTTATACAAACAGTTGATAGGCTCTCTTATGTATCTAGTCAACACTAGGCCAAACATTTGTTTTGTAGTGAACTCACTTAGTTTATGGTGAAACCTAAACGTGTGTACTAGATAGCTGTGAAACATGTTTTGAGGTATCTTTGAGGCACAGTTGATTATGGGTTGAAGTATATTTAGCAAGATGGAGTGAAGCTCGAGGGGTTCACCGATGCAGATTGGGCAGGCAATACAGTTGACCGGAAGAGCACTTCAGGGTACAATTTTAGTTTGGGATCAGGAGCAGTCTCTTGGTACAACAAGAAACAAAAGTCGGTTGCACTGAGTTCTGCGGAGGCCGAGTATATTGCAGCCAGTATGGCTACATGTGAGGCTATCTGGCTTAGAGAACTTCTAGCTGGGCTCTTTGATCTGGAGCTAGATCCTACAATCATTTACTATGATAATAGAGTTGTATCAAACTCTCTGAGAATCCAGTGTTTCATGACAAGTCAAAGCACATTGAGATCAAGTACCACTTCATCAGAGATTGTGGGGAGAAGGGGACAGTGAAGCTCCAATACATTACTACAGACGAACAAATTGCAGATATCCTGACCAAGGCCTTGATGAAGAGTAAGTTTGTATTCTTCAAGGATAAGTTGGGTGTTGTGCAAAACACCTTCCTCGCTAAGAGGGAGTGTTGATTTTCTGTAGCTCAAAAGGTGGAGTTGCTTTTCAACAACTCGAGTTGGATACTTAGCAACAGTGTGATTTCTTTTCATTAATAGAATGTTTCTGGGTAGAGAACTGGAGTTGTGAGGTTGAGATTAGACCAAGAGCGATTTTATGTGTAAGTTAGGCCAAGTTATGTAAGGAAAGTTTCTTTTCTCTTGCACATTGATGTAAATCAACAGGACTATGTATGTATCATTGCTGTAGCAAACCAGTATTGTATTTTGTATGGAAAGTTTGCTGTTAGGCTAAATAGAAGATCCAACATTTGCAGGTTTAATTCTGTGTTATTATGTATCTATGATTGGCTTCTTGTTATTTTTGCTTCTGCTGTTATTAGCTGTTAATTAACCCAGTGTATTAATTGTTATAAATCAGATAGATAAATTGTTTTGATTTTATTTTGTGAATTTTATTAAGCAATTAATCTGTAGCTGGGTTATAAGAAATTAACACGAAGAAGTCTGCATTTATGAACCAAAATCTCTGCATTTTTTTAAGCTGTTTCAAGTGTTGTAAAGAAATCTGCCATTTTTTAAAGCTTTTCCCCTACTTCAAGGAGTTAAGTGAAGTTTTATTTATTTTAAAAATTTATTCCAGAACTCTCTCGCAGGCATGATTTTTGCTTGATCTACTAGTTTATTTATTCCGACTTCTTTTGCCCTTGACCAAATATACAAAATTATCTACTTGTATTTACATAAAATTGGAAATATTATGCATGTTACGAGTATTGGAATAATAGATTGTAATTTTTTTTATAGGAAAATATAATATATTATAAAATGTATATGTTTATAAAATCTGTTTCTTAGGCACAATCTCTAAATATTCTGTTTCTCATCACGTTGCCATTGTCATTGCAGTTTTCATTTCTCGTTTCTGGTAACATAGTTGGAGACTGGTATCCTGACCCCTCGGACTGGTATCAGAAATCTTGCTTGGGATTGAGTTGGCAACCAAAAGATAAAGATTTTCCCAATTAATTGGGAAAAATCTCAAGAAATTAAAAAATGCTATAAAACTCATAAAAATACATGAATTTTATTTTGCCAAATCAAGATTCAGTAACATAGTTGGAGACTGGTATCCTGACCCCTCGGACTGGTATCAGAAATCTTTCTGGGGATTGATTTGGCAACCAAAAGATAAAGATTTTCCCAATTAATTGGGAAAAATCTCAAGAAATAAAAAAATGCTATAAAACTCATAAAAATAAAGATTTGGGATTGATTTGGCAACCAAAAGATAAAGATTTTCTCAATTAATTGGGAAAAATCTCAAGAAATTAAAAAATGCTATAAAACTCATAAAAATATATGAAAAATGTTTTGCCAAATCAAGATTCAGTAACATAGTTGGAGACTGGTATCCTGACCCCTCAGACTGGTATCGGGAATCTTTCTTGGGATTGAGTTGTCAACCAAAAGATAAAGATTTTCCCAATTGGGAAAAATCTCAAGAAATTAAAAAATGCTATAAAACTCATAAAAATATATGAAAAATGTTTTGCCAAATTAAGATTTAGTAACAAAATTGCAGGTAAAATCTCAATTTAATCATGATCTCACAGATGAAATTTTTGCAAATTTTTTGGCGCCTCAAGATTTGTGCTTGAGTACAGAGAAAAAATTGGTAATCTGATTCAGAACCTGTTGAGTGCAGATTACTCGGGAGTAATGGCAATTTTTTGTAGAGTTTTGCTACATTGAGATCAATCATATCTACCTCCTCAAATAGGCCTATCAGGGCATCAACTATCCTCACGTTGAAAACTGTTCCTCTCTTTTCTCCTTAAAGGCATTCGATGGTATTGTAGTCTTCGTGAAAAAAAGATGCGTTGGTTATGGGACAAGGTCCAATTTTATAATTCTTGAAGATACACTACACTAAAATTTCTTTGAGGGAGGACCAAAAAATTGGATATGGTTTTCATGCGAATATAAGTAGGCAGCTGCACCTGAGTTACACCTTTGAGACGTATGTACATACCTTTTTGGCTTCCATTGGGTGGCCAGTTTTGTGTTGTGGCAGAAATGCATTTTTTTGTTTCTCCATAATCATGTATGTTGTGTTTTTCAAATATTGTTAGACTGGGCTGTTTCTTGTAGGATAACTAGATCTATTTAGCACTATCTGATTTTTCTATGCAGCAGGTGTCTTTTACTTCCCCTTGGATTTAAAGATATAATCCACAGTAGGGGTTTGATCCGGATCTCAGATCTCCAAGTTTCTGCTTCTTAAATAGTCCAAATTTGTGTTGCTCAAGTTTGGTAGCATTATTCTTGCCAGTTCTCCTTTAGAGGGTTCCATTGAGGAATTTCTCTTATCTTTTCTTTAGCCTGCTTTTTTCCCCCAGATCTGCAGGTTCCCTGGAATTAGAACACAAAATCAACTACCCTGAAATCACCAAATTTGCAATTAGTTGAAATAGCAAACTATAAACATTAGCAGCAAAAATCCCTAGAGGCATAAGGCTTTCATGGCAGAGCTCTAGGTTGAAATCCTAGCAGACATGTTAAAATGTATTAAAATTGGATTGACTGTGTTTTGTCATCTTCGTTGGAGGCAGGACATGGACTCCATCCAGCTATACTGTCATTCATAGTTACATGGAAATGGAAGCTACAAGTATATGAGGCTAAAGCTTTCCCTCCTGTTTTTAAACTATTTTTTGGTGATGTAAGGCAGGGACTACAGGTGCACCGCAGTCCTTGTTTAATTGAAAATTTTATCAAGTTAATGGGCTGAATCACTTAATAAGGGATAAGCATGTATACTTAATATTGTTTGTGGAGATGTTATAAAATTATATGATATATAGTTTTACTCTTGAATTTGATTTATTTAGTATATTAATTAATATTTATTTATTAGTTTTATTTAATTTTTATTAATTTTTTTGATCAGTAACTTTTATTAAATATTATTAATATGTATCATAAATTTGATTTTAGTATTATTTTATTTAAAATTATGTTGTATAATATGGTTAAGATTCTAGATTGGATTATATGTCATGGTCTATTTAATTTATTTTAACTTTTAGTTTTATTGTTTGAGTCTATTTTACTAAGAAATAACTATTGTTTTGTTGACTTACATTTAAAAATTATCTTCTTGCTTGATATATGAACATGAATTTGAGGATATCTCTTAGGTCATTAGAATAGGGCATATTATCAAGTATTGATACTAAGCATCATCCAAAATATCCTTAGTCATAGTTGGTATTTGAAGACATCTCTTAGGTCATTAGACTAGGACATATTATCAAGTATTGACATTAAGCATAATCCAAAATATCCTTAGTCATAGTTGCATAGGACATCTCTTAGGTCATTAGAATAGGACATATTATCAAGTATTGACAATAAGTGTCATCCAAAATATCCTTAGTCATAATTGCATCAATCATGTATTTGAGAACATCCCTTAGGTCATTAGAATAGGACATATTATCAACTATTGACATTAAGCATCATCCAAAATATCCTTAGTCATAGTTGCAGCAATCAAGTAGTATTGACTAGTTTTAGTCACATCAATTGTGTTGTCATTACATCATTGTTTGGCATGTTTACATCTTTTTACAATTGCCAAAGGGCTTAATGAATATCAAGGATTTGCTAGTCTTCTGTCTATCCTATGGCATGCCCCACTATGTTTTTTATCACAACCTCTTGGTTAGTGACTAGTATAGAGGGAGCAAATGTGTTATAGGAAATTTCACCAACAATAGACAAGGTCACACCCATAAGACTAGGTTGTGTGACATAGCCTAGTCCATGACAACAACACCTGACACATTTGTGTTAGCATGAATATTTATGTCCTAACTACCAAATTGCTTATCCTGAACTAGATCTCAAATTTTAGATTTTTAATCACATCGCATCAATAAATTAGTAGGATCAAAATTGATATCATTCCGAAATCTAGATAAGCTCTTATTCCTTATGTATTATTTCTTTTTAATCTCAATTATTCAATATCCATTTTACTTCAATTTCAATTCCTTATGTTTAGGTTTAATTTGATTAGCATTGTACATTATATATCATCTTAGTGGAGGAAAGCATTGTATTTTCGTACATTTTTGGTCTATGACTTCCACACTTGTTCTTTAGGGTAGAACATTTGTAATGTTAAAAACATGAAATTTCCACAATACATAATGATAGCTTGCATATTTTTAGATTAAACAATGCGAGCTATTTTTCTTCATTGGTGTTTTGGATCACACTACATGATCCATCATCAAGATGATAAGCAAGAGAAAAGAATGTTTTCATATCATCTTGATAATGGATCATGTAGTGTGATCCAAAACGTTGATGAAGAGATAATTCTCACATAGTTTAATCCGAAAATATACAAACTATTTCTAATGTTTTATTTTTTTTCATTTTTACAATATGTATTGAATTTGTGTTTGTTAAATCATTATGTTTAGATTTGCATGCCTAAGAAATTCCTAATACCTTTGGGGCACTTTCGATGAAATACCTTTGGGGCATTTTCGATGAAGTGTTAGGTTCAACAGTCACCTTGCCATCATGAGAAGAAGTTGAACTTAAATGATTGCAAACTTCCAAACTCTATCGATATAAAGAATTTAATATTGCAAAACTAATTGATTCTCCTTATACTTGTTTATAGGTTTCTGTTTGCATACTATACTATGTCTCTTCTTCCTAATTTCTACCAAAGGATCATTACAGATCCCCTTTTTTAAGATAGCCAGTTATTCTTCAGACTTTACCATTGCCTAAAATATATGAGTCATTTGTCTTTTGTTTTATATTAAAGGTACCTTGAAATGTATGGAAAATTAGATGGCGCGGCAGGTAAACTAACGTATTAAAGTCACTGGTGATTGAAGGGTAGATGTTTTCATTGAATAATTATTTCGTCATTTTTTATTGTTTCATTATGAGTATATTTGCTTAGTATGAGGTATTTTCCATAACATGTCAAATTATGATATTGCTATCAGGATTCAACCATGTAGTTTCAAGTCAAATAATTTGACTCGAAACTACATGTTATTTGACTCAAAACTACATGATTGAATCCTGATAGCAATATAATAATTTGATAGCAATATCATAAATATAATGGCTTTCCAATTCAAAGCCTGCTCTGATAACTGTCACGTCTTCTCTGCCGTACACAGCTAGCTTTGTATGATTTAATAGTTTCCATCACATTAAACTTACAATTTCATAATGAAACAATAAAAAATGACCAAATAAGATCGGTCAATGATTCTGTAAGTGTGTCTTATTGAGATGGTGAGGATCTGTCATACTATAAACCACCTAGTTGCAATCTCCCCACTTGTGAAATGCCCCTCTGCCATCTTTAAAACATCTTCAGGACAATAATGATTGAAGCAATACATTCAGAGATTCAATCACGGAAAATTTTCCAATTTTTGGGGTAAATTGTTTGGAACTGGAATTGGAATTAGGGGATCGTGGAATCATGGTGTTTGCTACAAATTTCTCTGCTCTGGTTATGCCGAGATATGTCGTTGCCTTAGTACTTACCTTGGCTTATATAAGAAATGTTATGCGATGGCTTTTGTCTTGCCTTGGGCTTGCTGACCAGCCAAGCATTTCAGGGCGAAATCCTCCAGAAATGCCTTCTGCCATTTCCAGTTCCTCTATGTCTGCTTGCAAGATCAAGAACAGTTTGCCTCTGTGCAAATTGGCTTCTTTTTTAGATGGTGTTATGTGCGCCGTTTGCTTGAGTTCTGTTCAGAAAGATGACAAAATTCGGCAACTGTTTAATTGCCGCCATATTTTTCACAGGGAGTGTTTGGATAAGTGGATCGATAACTATCAAAGTTCGTGCCCTCTCTGCAGATCTTCTCTGCTGCCAAAAGAAAAGGATTCTTGCGGGAATGATGGTTGATTACTGAAAGAAATGGTGATTCCGCAGTCCAGAAATTGAAATTGAAGGGGGTGAGAAGGGTACACCCAGGGAGGCTTCCGTAGACATGATCCCATTTGACTTTTACAGTTGATTCTGTAATGGGTTATGATGAATTTAATATATTTGAGAGAAGATGTTTTCAATTTGAGATTTATGATAAAATAAAATTGTATATTTTATGAATTATAGTGTAGGGAACAATTTTTATGGTTGTGAGATTTCATGGTTTGGATTTGACAATTAATTAGGTTTATATTGGTAGATTTTTTATTTTTATGATATTTTAAATAAAATTGTATATTTTATGAATTATAGTGTTAGAATAATTTGTATGGTTTTGAGATTTCAGGGTTTGGATTTGACAATTAATTAAGTTTATATTGGTAGAATTTTTATTTTTATGATATTTCAAAATTTGTGGATAAAGTAATTAGATTATTTTGATTTAATATTATCTTTTCATATTTTAATTATTTTTATGTAATAATATTTTTTCATAGTTTAAAAAGTATAATATATAAAATAGATATTCATTCAAGGTTTTTCATTATGTCTTAATTTTTTTAGATGTTGATTGTATTATGAGATTTGTAGTAGGTTGTATTGTCTCTTTAAATTAAATTATGGTTCCTCTTCTTGATTTTGTTTACTATAATGATAAAAAAATGTATAGTTATATTTATTAGAAAAATAACTCAATATGAAGTATTTTTATTTAAAGAGTTATTTCTAATAATATATTTGATTTATTTTTGTTAATCTTTTAATTTTTATTTTGAAAAGCGTAATAAATATTATATACTTAATTTTTAATAGTTTATTATTTTAAACTTTAATATCTTTATATTTAAAAATAAATATTGACTCTAAATAAATTTTCTTTGATGCACTCAACATAATAAAAAATTAATTATACTTTATAACTTAATCAAAATGACTTATATACATATATAACAAGAGTTGTAGTGCAACGAAGTTCGTGGCAAAGATTGGCAGAATAGTTTTGACTTAGGAAAAATGTAAAATATTGATAAATCTATATGTTGTCTTGTATTTTGTTTTGCTTGTTCAGGTTCTCATTCTAGTTATCTTCCTCTTTCCTTCAAATTTGGAGTAAGTTGTACATGCTTTTTTTAGTTTTCAAAATTTATAAGTTGTACCTTTGTTTTAAGTTTAGACAATGTTTTCTCTTTGAATGTGCTCAATCTATATGTTGTCTTTTGTTTTGTGTGTAAGTACAAAATGCAACAAATCTATGTTTTAAGTGAAAGGTACTTTGTTGCATTGTTATTTCTTCTTTTGGACATTTGATATACTTCCAAAATCATGTGGGGTGCATAAGCATTCTTTCTTCTCTATAAACATGTTCTTCAAACAATGCTCTCATCAATAGATCAAACATGATTTTGAATGTGGCCATGAAAGCTATGAAACTTGGGCAAGCTGCATATTGTAATGTGCTCTGCAATGAAGTGACCTTACATGATCAAGTTATATTAAAGATTCCGAATATGCACAGTCTAGGAGGCACCACTTGTCCCATATGAATCTATTCAAGATGTTTCACTTAATGTGTTCATTTCTTTCCAATGGTTGCTTAGTTGTTGCTTAAGCTTAGCTAGTTATATTATGTGACTTTGCCCTTGATATATGATTCTATGACACAATTTGAAGGATGAATACATATATTGGAACTAATTTGTTTCTAGATTATATATATGGGGCTTTTGAGCATACTCCTAAAATTTAAACTTGCTATCTGCAAAGATAAGCAAAGATCTAGGACGTCATAACTACTCTTAAGATTATGCTCAAGACCACAACTTTAATTCGACAACAAGTCAACAATAACAAACAAAAGTATTCAGGTTTTTTAAGTTGATTGGATCTTAAAATGGCAAGTTTAAATTTCACAAAAAGTAGCCCCCCAACTATAACCCATTTAAAATAAAACAATAAAAGAGTCTCCCTTCTAGAACATTAACTTCAAGTTCAACATGTAGATCACAACTATAAGAAACATAATTAAGCTTTTTGTAGTACACAACTTCCTTTAAAAATTCAATCAATATATTCACTTGAATATTTCAACATATAGCTATTTGGTCACAAAACTTCAAAGAGAAAAGTAACATTCCTAGTTATACCATTACAATAAGTAATCACTTGTAAGTGAAAGAGAGAAATTTCCATTTACCAAGTAACTAAAAAGTCAACTAAAGTGAAAGATACCTAAATTGTATATTAGCTTGTTCAACTAAATTGTATATCTTGCACAAAAAGTTAACTAGTTGCACTGTTAATACTATTATAGATAACTTGAAAAGTAAACCTATAATTCAAATAAAAGTAAGGCACAACCAAGGTATATTTAAATGTTATTTCTAATCAAGTTTACTGGTTATATATATACATACAAAACAAGATAAGAACAAGGGGGACAATTACATGGGCTATGAAAAAATTCCGCCCTTTACTATCGAATAGTCTGTTGGGTTGGCAACACAAGGGAAGACAACTGAGAGGGGGGGGTGGTGAATTAGTTGTCTCAGAATTTTAAACAAATTAAACTTATTCAACTTATTCTCAGATCTGATAAGTAACCATGAAAGCATAAACCATCAACACATTAGAAACACATATAACACCAATATTTTCTACGTGGAAGCCCTATTAGGGGAAAAACCACAGTGGAGGTTAGTACACAAGATTATATATTAAAAGTATAAAAATTAATGGGAATGCACATGCATTCGGGTACACTACCACAAACTCCTTTGCTCAAATGCAAAGACTGCGCTTAAAGGAAGACACCCAACATTACGAGAAACATTAGGATTACATCCACGAATTTGGTAGAAAATAGCACTGCTAATGCCTAATTATAGTTCTGATTAAGCACAAAAACATCTACTCACTCGCTCACTCTTCTTCACACTCTGCTTCTACCTTCAAAAGATTAGAACATTATTCACACATAGGACTCGCACATCACTCACACACATTCACACCATGCCTTCAAATGGTAGAAACAATCGCTCATATATATCCACAATTAAGATTAACATCAATTGTATGTCAGCTTCAACAAAATAATAAAATGTGTATAAACTGTCAACCCAAATCAATAAACAATTATTAATGCGAATCAACCAATATCAGCCACAACATAGTAAGGACCCAAAACAACATCCTTGAACACGAAACACCTTAAAAATTATTCCTCGAAGATCCACAACACACTACAATCACCCTGTTGGCCATGAACATGAAAAACATGAACACACAAAGGAAAATCATCGATCGCGAGCACAACGATCAATGTAGACGCGGCAACAAA
>VDFB02197393.1:0-10082 GCA_007258455.2 Sequoia sempervirens | reverse complement strand
TCATCCATACATCCTACCTAATCAACATCATTATAAGCACTCAAAAGAAAAATTCATCATCCTTCTTATACCATACATCATGAATTTGGAATTCCCTTTAAATATTTGAATATTCTTGTCACTTCTTTCTCATGAGATTGCTTAGGATTAGCTTAAAATTTAGAAACTAAACATACTATATGCATGAAATCAAGTCTAGAAGCATTCAAGTACAACAAATCTCCAATCATAGACCTATAAAGATTTTAATCAACCTTAGGAGAATCATCGGTTTTTCTCAAGTGACAACCAATCACCATAGGAGTACCTATTGGTTTTGAATCCTCCATGACAAAATTCTTCAACATCTCTTTAACATACTTAGCTTGAGAAATAAAGATACCATCATCCAATTGCATAATCCAAAGCCTAAGGAAGAAATACAACTCACCAATCATAGAAATTGCAAAATATTGTGTATCTATTCTACAAACCTCTTTAACATATCATCATCTCCATCAAATATTATGTCATCAACAAATTTACAACCACAACTAGAAACTTGTCTTCCTATACCTTAATATAAAGATTACTATTTGTAGTACCTTTCTTGAATCCTAGTTGAAGTAAATACTTATTCAACAAAGAATACTAAGCTCTAGGAGCTTGCTTGAGACCATACAAAGCTTTCTTGAGTCCACACACCATGTCTAGATCTTCTCATAACTAGAAACCATCTACTTTCTCAATATATACCTCTTCTTCTAGATCACCATTCAAAAAGGCTGACTTGACATCCCTTTGATAGACTTTGAAGTTATTTTGAGTAGTAAAAGAAAGAAACATCCTTATTGCATCCATTCTGGCTATTGGAGCAAAAATTTTCTAAAAATAAATACCCTCAACTTGAGAATATTCCTTACATACCAATATGGCCTTGTTCCTTACAACTTCACCATCTTCATTTAGTTTTTTCTGGAACACCCACTTTGTTCCTATCACATTCTTATTAGCAAGTTTGGGAACCAACTTCCAAGTCTATTTCTTCTCTATTTGATATAGCTCTTCTATTTCCTTAATTAAACCATCATCTTTTCTAGCATTAGAAAATTTCTTGGGCTCTACTTTTGACAGTAAAATGTAATTTCATTTCTATCACTTACACTTGAAATCCTTCTCTTGGTCATCACACCTTCATTCTTGTCTCCAGTGGTCTAATCTGCAAAATGGTTCTTTTGGACATACTTTTCTAGAGTCTTGGGAGACTTCACTGGTTTTCATTCCTTCTCTTCTTTCTCTTCTTCTTCTTCTTCAATCCAAGGAGGAATACTAGATCCATAACCCTCTTATTCTTATGAGATATAGTAAAAATATTTATCCACCTCAACATTTGTGATTTCAACCATCTATCCCAATCTCTTGTTGTAACATTTGTAATCCATTCTTTTGGTTGAGTAGCCAATAAATATCCCTTCATCATAGCTTGAATCAAACTTTCCAAGGTCTCCATCATCTCTCTTGATATAACATTTGCTACCAAAAATTCTGAAGTACTTGATAGTGGGAATTCTTCCATACCATATCTCATAAGGGTTCTTAGTCCTATTGACCCTCAACTCTACTTTTTTAAGAAAATAGACAGTATTGTTAACTTCTTCCTTCTAATACATATTAGGTAGATCAACATCTTTCAACATAGCCCTAGCCATCTCTTTCATAGTCCTATTCTTCCTTTCCACTACCCCATTTTGTTGAGGGATCCTAGGAGCATACAAATGTATCCTAATACCATTCTTCACAAAAAAAAAACAAATTCATTTGAAGTAAATTCACCTCCTCTATCTAATCTTAAACTTTGATCTCAACATCTATCTCATTCTCTAATTTTACATTGAAGATTTTAAATTTATCAAAATCTTCTTATTTATCTCTTAAAAATGTAACCCAAGTCATTCAATTGTAATCATCAATAAGCAACATGAAATAAATTTCACCTTGTTTATTTCTTGTTCTTGTAGGTCCATATAGGTCAGTGTGAATCAACTCTAACAGAATTATAGCAAATCACTCCTTACTCTTGAAACTTGTCCTTGTTTTCTTTCCCATTTGAGACTCCTTACATTAAGTGTTTACAGGCTTGGTTATCTTAGGAATATCTCTCACAACATGTGAAAGGAACTAATCTTTACCATATTATCAAAGTTGATATTTCCCATCCTTTTGTGCCACAACCAACACTCTCCATATTGAGCCAATAAGCATAGTCTTCCATTAGCCTCCTTTAGATGATAAACATTTCCATTTGTCCTAGTTCCTTTTGAAACTAATCTTTTGGACCCTACCTTTTTGATCTCACAACCATTGGCATGAAATATAAGATTATATCCCTTGTTGCACATTTGATTGACACTAAGAAGATTTTTCTTTAGAGCTTTGACATAGAGGACATCCTCAGTCCTTTTTTGTCCATCAGTTGTTATACCACCCTTTCCACAATTTTTTATTGACTCATCACAACCAAACTTAACAACTCCATCATTAACCTTCTTAAGATTGATGAACCTTCTCTTGTCACCAATCATGTGGTTAGAGCAACCATTTTCAATTAGCCAAGCATTTGCTTCTTCCTTTACATGAAAGTAATTCCATACTTCCTTTGATCCTTCATTAAAGGTACCAGACCTCTTACATTCTCCAATATTCATCTTTTTATTGCCATCTTTCAAGGCCATGAATAGGGTTTCATCATTTCAATCATTATCCTCATCTTTTGAAGAACAACTACTTTCCTTGGAATATAGAGCTCTTTTAACCTTCTCTCTTTTTGTTACCATCATGTGATTCTTTATAAGGACATTTAGATAAAAAATGACCAATCCTTCCACAATTGGAACACTTGAAAAGTAATTTACCTTTGTATTTTTCAGTGTCTTTCTTCAATCTTCTTACAGTTTTTTCTTCAACCATGTCAAAGTCATCATTCTGATCCATAAATTCATCTTCTATATTTTTACTAGTTTTGAATGCAACTTTCTTCTTTGTAACATCATTTTCAAACTATCTAATTTCAATGTATGTGAGAGCACCAAACATTTCATCTATGAATACTGAACCAAGTCCTTAGATTCTTTAATAGCAAACACCTTATGACTATAAGATTTAGAGAGAGATCTCAGAACCTTCTTCACAATCTCATCTTCTTTTACTACACCACCAAGACCTATGATACCAATAACTAATTCATGCACCTTGAGCATATAAATTTCAATGTCTTCATCCTCTATCATCCTCAAGGTCTTGAATATGGTCTTGAAAAATTGCAATTTTGATTTCTTTACTTTGTTATCTCCTTCATAGATGTCTCTAAGTTTTCTTGAGACATCTTTAGAAGAACTAAAATTCATCACCTTCAAAAGTTTTGAATCATCCAACCCACACAAGATAGCATTCTTAGCCTTGGCATTGTTCTCATTAACTTAATTTCAGTTGGATCTATTGAAGGAGTAGCAGGAGCAGTTTACACATCCTTGATAGATTGCTAAACACCAAACCCTAGAGAGTTTAGATGGCCTTCCATTCTCAATTTCCAAAAGGTACAATTTTTCCCATCAAACTTAGGACCTTTGTAAGCTCCATCATGTTCCATCTCAAATATTTCCTCAATTGGTTAAGCTTCTTCAGAGTAACTCAGCTTTGACACCAATTTTTGAACACACCTAGAGATTGAGAAGGGGGTGAATTGGTCTTTGCAAAACATAAACCCTTCGGAAAACTCAAACTTCTTTATTAGATAAAAACTATCAAACAAATTAGTAGCAAAGAAATATGTAGCAATTTAGTTCCTTAACAAGGTCAACAACCCTTAGAAAATTAAGATACATCAAATCAACCCTTAACCAAATAAAAAACAATAAAAACTTAAACAAGGAACATACATCCACAAGATAAAACTATACTTACATGGAAAAAGCATGGTGAAATTTAACTCAAAATAAATGAAGCTCACTTCTTACAAAGTTTAAAACAAGGCTCACTACCAAAATACTTGTAAACTAAGGTGCATGACCTTAGGGAAATATTCAAAGGACTTGAAGACTGAAGTGCACAACTCTAGGGAAAGATACAAAGGACCTAATGAGATTCACTATCTTAGAGCAAGATACATGAAGAATTAGAATTTACAACATGTGTCAACAATACACTATGCTAATTGAGGTTTTAAGACCCATCTGATCTATTTTCCATATAAGTTTGCACTACTTCTGCAAGATATTCAATATATTCCACACTCTTCCACTTGCAACTGATTTGATCTTCCATTTATATCAACCATAATATCACAAAACATCAATTAGGCCAACCGAAAAGAAGAGAAAAAAATCTAAACAAGACAACCAAAAAAACATAATGTGGTCCTATCTATCTTCTAGATAGGACCAAAAATAGTCTTATTACATCTTCCAATGTGGTCCCAAACATCACACACGCCAATGCACATAAACCCAATTTGGAAACAAGGAAACATGTAGATGAAACGTGTAGAACATTACAAGTCATCCCAAAAATATAACTTCAACTAAATTAACTATATGGGATACTCAACAAGATAGGTCAACACACAAACCTATCTTAACATAACCTCAAATGCTAGTGCAAACCCTCAAGCACATAGAAGAAACAAGATAATAAGCCTTATCGGCTATATGTCTACAAATTATCCAAAAATCCAACTCAAAACACAATGCAGCACCAAAGATATAAATCATTAACATGTGGACCATAGAGAGATGTCCCATGAACATTCAAAACCACTTCCAAATTCTTATTTTATACTTTCATGCCACCAATAGCTACTTCAAACCAAATAGGAGCAGAACACATCATCACAAAAACATAGAATGCATAACCATAAGATATAATGATTAATAGATCAACTTGAAACCACTTCAACACACATGAAATTGAACTAACATTAATTACACAAACAATGATATGATATTCACTGGCCACAGATAGATACATCACGTAAATAAATGCAAAGCATTTTTGGAATCAGCTCCTAGACACCATTAAATGAATCTTTTGTAATTTACAGAAACCTCCTCAACAACACCAATGACCTAAAAATATAGGAGTGCAACATCCACAAAGCACAAATATTGAATCTCAAACTATAATACCATATCCTCAATAGTGGAGGAGTGCATAGCATTCTCCCAAACATTCTTCAACACAACTTCCTAGAACATAAACTTTTCATCAACTTGCAAAGGCCAAAACAATCTTGTAGCAACACTTACTTCCTCAGGAACAAAAAAATAGATCATATAGCATATTATATCTTATCACAACATTCCTCTCCACCATCACCATTACTTCTAATCCTCATCTTAATATATCACCATGATAACATCTCTAATGACAGAAAGTTCATACCTTCCTAATAATAATTCATTACTTGACATCAAACAAGGCATGACATCCAACCATGAACTTCAACAATACCACCATACATCAATGACAACAACTTCAAAAAAATTATGCAAAAAACTCACCAAGTGTTGACAACCAATGACAACAACAACACAGTCATGTTGATTATCGAAGATAACTAACTCACAATTGTTGACATCAATGAAAACCAATGCCAACATGTTGATGAGTTAACTAATTTAACCTGTTACATGATTTTAATTAACTGCTTGCATAAATTAGTTAACTAATTACATGAATTAGTTAAGGAATCAATTTTCATTAACTGACTGAGTGGGAGTGAACTGAATTGGTTGTTCAGTAGACTAAAATTGATTAGTCAGTGGACTTAGAGAAAGTCTTTGTTAGGAATGAGGTGGAAATGTGTGAGAATTAATAATTAATTATTTATGAATGGATTATTAAAGGCATGTGTAAGTGAAAATAAATAAATTAATAAAATAATCAATTTTATTTATTAGTGGAGAGTTGATAATGTTGAGGAATTTATGGATAATTAAATAATTAAAGTAATTATTTAATTTTGGAAGAGATAATGGATGATTAATTAAATAATATTAATTTATTTAATTAATTTAGAATAATAAATATAATTAGGGATGTAATTAAATAAATAGGATTTATTTAATTAATCAGTGAAAAATAATATTAAAGTGAGTTAGTTAATTAATATTAAATTATTTAATTAATAGTAGAGTATGCAATTAGATAATAATTGCCATTTGAATATTATTTAATCATTATGACTAGGACAATAATTAGTATAAAAGTGTCTCTCGTAAGCTAGGACAATTTTAGGTATCTACATTTTTCCCCTATTTGATACAATATGATTTTGAGCGTTTTGTCAAAGAAATAAAAAAAATATGTTCAAGACCTACTTCAACATGCCCAGTGAGAATTGATTGATGAGTTAACTACCTACAATGGTTGCATGATTTCAATTAACTTTTTGCATGTATTAATTAACTAATTACATGAATTTGTTAACTAATTGCATAAATTAGTTAAGGTAATCGATTACTTTGTTAACTATACTGAGTGGGACTAAACTAAATTTGATTGTTTAGTAGACTAAAATTGATTAGTCATGAGAGAAATTATCCATTAGGAATGAGGTAGAAATGTATGAGATTTAATAATTAATTAAATGAATAAATCATTAAAGGCATGTGCAAGTGAAAATAATAAATAAAACAATTAATTTTATTATTATTGGAGAGTGGGTATTGTTGAGGAATTTATAGATAATTAAATAATTAAAGTAATTATTTAATTTTGGAAGGGATAATGGATAATTAATTAAATAATATTTATTTATTTATTTAATTTAGAAGAATAAAGATAATTAGGGACATAATTAAATAAATAGGATTTATTTAATTAATTAGAGAAAAATAATATTAAAGTGAGTTAATTAAATAATATTAAATCATTTAATTAATAGTAGAGTATGAAATAAGATAATAATTAAATACTTGAACATTATTTAATCATTATGACCAAGATAATAATTAGTGTAAAAAGTTGTTGACCCCTAAGGTATGTTGGCATTAATGTCAAATACTAAAGTGCTCTTACAACTATAGTTCTTCTTGGCATGATAGTGAAATATTCAATTTTTATATTTGTCATATTGGGATTATGTGTTTTGATGCATAAGGCTTGTGGTTTCTTGGTTAAAATTTGGTGATACTTGGATATTTCTATTTCTCCAAAGGCATAACATTACTTTACTGGTCTTGGATTAGAGATTCGCCTCATATGTTTTTCAAGGTAATAATAAATTCTTTTATGTACATCATTCTTATTATCTTCTAAGGTAATGTGTTTGCATTGACTACTATCGGCATATGAAATTGGAAAGGTATTTATACCATGTATTGTTTCACATGGTTGACATCTTTTGTATAAGGCATTTGTTGACTTTATACTCCTAATGAGTATCAAGCACATTTGGTCTTCATTATTGAATTTCATTAGGCTTAAAAATACATGTGCAAAAAGGCATAGAAGCAAAGACGGCTTGGTCAACAGGTTTCAGGTTTGAGAAGAAGGTAAATGTTGTTGTTCACACCAGGCCAGGTAGTTAAAAGATATATACAGTGGAAAGTTTTTTTTGAAGCTCATTTTGTAAGGATTAACTTTGTAACATGTTGCTCTCAAATTAGGGTTATAATTTTATGCAAGATTCAGTTGTGATAAGGAGGATGCTCTTTGGGATTTGACAAAGAAAAAGTGAGATTTAGTTTGAAAGTTAGTTCTGGACTCAAAGTCTTCATTTGTCAACACACTCATTCAGGATATTATTTTTATTTGAGGGTTCATTTTGGGGTATGTGCAAGATCATCATGGAAAAACAGTCCTTAAGTGCAAAAAATCGAAGTTAGGGAACTTCACATTAAAATTTGAATAAGTTATCTATATTATTTCAAAAAATATGTAAGAATAAAATATGTAGCAAATTGAATGTAGTTTCTAAACTACTAGGTTTGTTTTAAAAAAATCTATTTGGTGAAAAATTTGAAGTTTCAATGCTAAAGATTCTAATTTTCAAGGAAAAAATAAGAAGTAGGTGTCTATCCTGACCACCCTAACCAAAATAAAATGATAATATTTTTTTTATAAGATTTTAGATATAAGTAGAGGACTCATGTCCTGATGTGATGCATATTTTTTGTAATTTTTTCCAAGTAAATAATTATTTATGAATTTTTTATTACAACTTTTAAAAAATATAAAACTCGTGATGTTCCGACCACCTTAACTTGGTAAAAAATTCATGAAATTAAATTTTTCTTTTTCAATCCTATAGTGGTTATAGAATGCATTAACATGTTTTGATTCAAAAAATGTGTTGCCATTTGAAAGTTATAGATGTTTTTCAACTACTATAATGCCCTCGGCCATAATAACCTAAGGAATGTTGCAATTAGAAAGTTATAAAGGTGGAATAATTTTTTTAAAGTATAATTATTAAGTTAATTAGTTGCATACATTCATTATTACTTGGACGCTACACTACTTGAGTTTCCATAGACGACTTTAGTATTTCCCATTGCCTATAATGAATTAACATAAACATTAAAAATAGATATTGCATAACATATGAAAATTCCATTCAAGATAATATAAAGTACAAACTTGATTTCTTACATTGCATTTGGCAAGATATTACAATACTCATTCATCTGATGAGGTAGATCAACAATAATTACAATTACATTTTACAATGTTCACCTCATAAACAATTGAGCGAAGTTACAATATAAGTTTTACAATAATGCAATAAGAAAGTACATCTGTATCCAAGTATGAGCTCTCCATCCATGAAGCTCTTGATGCCATGATCATAATCTGGGGACCCAACGGAGTAAGGTGCACGTTCCACCCAACCATGTGGTACCCGTAGGTCCACCCCCCGTGCTAGGAGATAGTAATATGGTTACCTAGACAAAATCTACTAACCCTAGACACAAGTACATAATTACTAATGGTTACATTGCTTCCAAATTTTAGACAATCGAATGTACTAAGTACACAAGGTTAACTGCTATTTTAGGTGGAGTTTCATCACAACGTTGCAAAGGTTACCTTGGTGTTTCTTCCTAGGTTCCTGCCTCAACTTGCTACCCCCGGGTAACCTCTTACTTCTAAACCCAAATTCCATTTGTAAGTTATTATGAATCGAATATCTTTTAAAGGAACAAGACATCGATTTTCCATTCCGTGCCTTCATCTTATACTCAAGACTAAACTAGCTCAAGAGTCCATAAGTGAGGCATAATCATCTTATTAAGGATTTTTAATCTAACTACTATGTTGTTTAGTTATCACTGACTTACTAACTCTTTGTAAGTTACCCTGAAACCACTTTGTGTGTCGGCCCTTACATAGAGCCACTCCCCTAAACATAACAAAGGTATACTAAGTTTCCCTGACTAAGGCAACAAGGTGTACATACATACAACATACAATTTTGCACTTTTCATAATGAACATCATTAACAATGTTTAGAAAATCAGGTATTTAAAACACCATGCAAATACCATGTACACATCCTTAGCCAGCACAAGAAATTCAACTTAACAATCCCAATTCCCACATTTAGCAATTTGTCTGGAAGACTTGTACATCTATGACATTCCCAATTTGCCCAACAAGAAACACGATATAAAGCAAATTGAAGATAAATGTCTACTATTCAGATTTACTAAATCCAATCATTCAACAGAATCAACAAGAATTTATAGCATCTTAATTGTAATTCCTTACTCAAACAATAAAGAAATATCATTTAATTCTAATTTAAACTTTCACAACTACACTTATCAATATCTATTAAATTCCCTTTTTCAATCTTTCTATTATAAATCTAACTGATATTATTTCTAACTCATATTTATACACCAAAGAATTTCTTATTTCATACTATAATAAATGTGCATTTTAAAATTTATTTAAATAAATATAATTAAATAATATATATATACATATACATATATATATATATATTAATATATATTATTAAATAATTGAAACCCTAGTTCGAAATTATTTTCGAATTAAAAAGAGATGTTCAGAATTTCCTTTAAGCACTTTACACAGGT
>VDFB02197391.1:0-29821 GCA_007258455.2 Sequoia sempervirens | reverse complement strand
CCTTGTCTAGATGTTTAGGAGAAATTTAAGGTTAAATTTTTGAAATGTCAACTTTTTAAGAAAGGAACCTAGTAATGTAATTTTTAGCTTCTAAAATATTGGTTTTGTATGAAATGAAGGTTTTGAAACAAATTGAAAATGAATTAAGGTTTTGTAAGTGTGTTTATGTCTAAAAACATTCAAGTATTATAGTTTTAGTTTTCAAAATATTGATCTTTATTCAAGATAAGGTTGTTGTCCATAATTTGCCAGTGAACAATTAGATAATGACATCAATTAGCAGTTCAATAATATAGTTGTTTAGAAAAGTATTATGATTGGAGTCAAGAGGTATAATAACATCAACAAGCATTTCAATGTTATAGTTTTTTAGAAAAGTGTTCTAATTGAAGTATAATGAGTCAAAGGTATTAGAAAGAAATTGAATCTTATAGCATGTTAAAAAATGTGATCTTACCCTTAAGTTAAAAGGATGTAAAGTAAATGGAAAATATAACTTTTTATCTTTTGGTATAGCACTTTTAACATTAGAGGCCCAAGTATTGTCCGAAAAACAAGTTGATTTTAGAAAAAATTAAAAAAGAAAAAAGAATAAATAGATTTAAACATGGGAGCGCTAGTCAATATAACCAACCATACAAGTTTTTAGATCATAAAAATAATTATCAATTTGACATATCATCTATAATATGTGATTTATAATAGAGTGGTATTTGAATGTAACCTCTTTTTTCAAGAAAGATAAGTGTTGCTATATAATAGCATTACTAAAATTTGCAGGGCCTTTAGTTTGAGAAAAATATGACATTAACCTTATTGAGAAAATATGAGCATGTGATACACGAGTTTTTTTTTTATAGTGATAGTGATACAGAGTGTTGCTCTAATATTAAACCTTATATTAACAAAGGTGGGTGGTTTTTAATATTGGATTCTTACACGAGTGTTGCCCTAATATTAGTTTTTAATATAATAAACTTTTAATTGTCTTACAAAATTTGGCAATAATTTTATGAAGAAAATTAAATGAGTATACAAAAGGAGGTATGTGATAAGGAAGGTGATTGGTTATTGATATTGAAGTCTTACATAATGTATCATTTTTATATAATTTTATAAAGTTTAATGAGCTGCAAATATAACCAACCTAAATGTCAAGTTAATAGAGGATCATTTGTTTCAAGGATAGAGATTAATATTTTTATTTTGTTATTGTGTAAAATAACTTTTCAATCCATTATCAACTTTCTAGTGTTAGACATTCTTAATTAAGGTTTTCATTAAGTTTATTATAGCTAAAAACTTAAGAATGTTAAGAATGAACTACCTTTAGAGGTTGCAAGTCATAATTTTAATTGCAAACCATGATTTTGATATTTAGATGTAAGTTTTAAAAACAAAATTGCATAGAGATTAACAAAATTGAGTTTTTATACTATTTCAATTATTTAATGTGAAAATAATTTTTGGATTTTAATTTTATCAACATTCAACATCAAACCAAACTTCTTGTAAATTTATTAATAGTACTTAATTGTGTTTTCTAAGAACTTTGAAAGTTAATTTAAGAAAAAAAGACAATAGTGTGAAAGATCTATATAGTTGTGAAGAATGGGGCTTTTGTCTTTGGGGTTATTCAACTAATATTTTAATTGATCATTGTATATTTAAAATGGATATGGAAAACTAGAATGTTACAAATGAAGTTTATATCTTAAATATGTGGTTACATATTTATGGCACCTAGTAAGACCTTAATATATATGATTAAAATTTGACCAAATCTTGGATTTAAAACATTCATATTTATATATAATTTTTGATGAGGGCGACCAAGGACATTACCCAACCCTAACTTATTCATGTCACCTATCGAAGGATGGGTGCTTAAGCATTTCAATTTTCCTATAAATTCAACTATATTATAATATTGTCTTATTAGTAAGTGATTTTATTGACCATAGTAGGTTATCTTAACATGAAGTGAGATTTAAACCTTGGCCACTCACTTTTGAAAGCATCCTCTTTCCATTACATCACAACACAATAAACCAAATTTTTATTATTATTATAAATTCATGATGATAATATTTTATTTATAATTTAAACCATATTCATATTGTTAACAAATATCTATATTGATATTTTTTATCGGTAAGAGGGGATGGGAAAGGCTATCCAACCCCCAAAATGGCATGGTAAGGGGGCTGGCATCCATCTGTAGCCGTCCATGATATAAACTTATGGTAGAACTGGGAATTGTCAGCCAAGTTTTGATTTTAACGCCTGTTCTTAGCCTGCCGCTAGGAGAAACTAAGTGGGCCCAGGTCATCCCCCATCAACAAGTATTAATGGGGAAATTTAATCGTCAACTAGGGGAAATGTACCAGTAGCCATCAGGGCTAACTTCGCGGATTCGTGTAGAGTGCAAAATAGGCCTGATTTCAATTTTTTTTTGGGCTTCTTCGTAATCGAGTTAGGACCTTAAAAAGAAAAATTTGGCTTTAGGGTATTTCAAGCACATCTTGTGGAAGTCGTAAAGTGAAAGGTGGTCAAAAAGGGGTTTTTTACCTCCGTCCCCTACATCTTCACTATTTCGCCTATACCCGTTCATTACAAATCCAAAAAAAATTAAAAAATTGCCTATTACCAATTATCATTTCACCTATTTCAAGTCACGTTTGTATGGGGGCCCCATCAAAATATCACGTGGGTCCATTAGGAGGTCTTCCCTTTACCATCAACCTCATCACATTAAAATGTTCTCCACGTGCCCCATATTCCTTCATCAAACCATGCATATGAGTTAACAACATACCCCTTAAGCCTTCATCAAACCACGCGTATGTGTTAACTTAACTGTGGGTTGCTGGGCAGCTTTAAGACCTAAAATTTTCATCTCCTGCAGTTTCCTTCCAGAATGTTCCTAGCCGTGACCACAGTTCCTCTCTCCTGCCACCGACTTTAGTTCAACGACCACGACGACGACCTTCGGCTGCAAGTAACGTCTCCACCTCTCTTCACCTACAAGATTGCTTGTTTAACAGTGCAATTTTTTTGGGTTCAACGGTGTTTGAGTGCATTTTGGCTTCTTTTAAAATCATTTATGTGTATGGCATGAAGGGTTTGAATGTAATCATTTTTATTTACATGTGACTGCTGACTGGTAGAAAAATGAACCCTCGTGAATTATTCTGTCTACGTCATCGACTTTTTGATTGCTATGCCTTTTTTTGACATTATTCTATGAAGTAATCACATGTAATGTGATTTAAATAGGACATTGACAAAATTTTGACCAAGTATCATCATGAAATTTACTGGGTATATAATAAGATACTTAATCTTCAAAGATTTTTTCATTTTATCTTACATGGAGTTGCATAAAATGTCTCCACCTCTCTTCACCTACAAGATTGCTTGTTTAAAAGTGGAATTTTGTTGGGTTCGACGGTGTTTGAGTGCAATTTGGTGTTTTTAAAACTCATTTCTCTATATGCAATTAAGGGTTTGACTGTAATCATTTCTATTTACATGTGACTGGCGACTGGTAGACAAGTGAACCCTCATGAATTATCATATGAAATTAAAAAATTTAATCAAAACCCAGGTGAGTGCTACCAATTAATTTATATGGAGCTGCAAAAAATGTCTCCACCTCTCTTCACTTGCAAGATTGCTTTTTCAACAGTGGTTTTTCTGGGTGTCGTCAATGTTAGAGCGCTATGATTTCTATTGACATTATTCTAAAATCCCCTCTCGCCAGTCTAGAAGCTCTCGACCTTCCTCAGACTACTCGGTTGTCCCTTCTCCAAACTGTTTACCTTCCCAAACTTTGCATAGGTCTCCATGTCAATGTCTCCTTTTGACCCTTTCATTAATTGCATTGTTTTTCCCATCCTTCCTCGATCCCACTGTATAAGTGATAATGATGAGAAATCATTATGCCTCATGGCTTGAGGTTTTGATTTAAGGCTTGCTAATACCATTCCATAAAATCATGAGTCACAAGCCCCATCATCCACAATATGAACCACTTCGAATGATGATTCTCCCTTGGTAGCACTCACTTGGGTTTTGATTAAATCTGGTCTAATTTGGTTGATTGGTAGACATCATATTACTTGTTTCTCACTTACACAATTACACTGCAACATTAGAACAATCCACTTTATCCAAATATTTGTTTCTAATTTCATTTTGGATGGACCAATAATGACTTAGAGATCTAAACAGAACAGTCCACAGTTTCCCAGAAATTTGTATCTTAAATTATTGGTAAATATTTGAGAGAAAATTAAATAAAATTTTGGACCAAACTCATGCTGCCACTTGGCAATAGTTTAACAACTTAAGCAGTGCAGTAAGCTTTCAGATTTAGCCTTAAACAATGCTAATTAATGTAATCTAGGTATACCTCCTTTGAGTAATCCACCAGATGAGAGGAGGGAAATAAATAATGTTAACATACCATTGTTTTCTAATGAAGTGGAGCATGTTAAAATTTCAAAAGATCTTTTTCTTCATCAAGTGAACCAAATAATTTTCATTGAAACTGCTTTAGTTTTTCTAGACCACTACATTGTTATCTAATAAAGAAGCTTCCATAAAAATAGATCTCTTCCTTACATAGACGAAACTAGCAATGTAGACTGTGAGGACTCTATAACAAATGAATTTTCTCATAAATTTCCACAAGTATAAATCCAAAATTTTGATTGCTGCCTGTTGAATTCTAAAACTTGGGTAATTTTTTTATTTTGGTTTCATTGTGAAAAGTGTAGTAAACTATTATATGTTACTTTTCAATAGTTTCACATAATATATATTTTATGGTCAAAATGCTTCCCTTCTGCCACTGTAGTTACACCTCTTGGCATAATTACTTAAACAAGGGCACCCTCAAAATTTATTCACATGAAACCAAATTAAAATGTGTTACATGGAGAAACAATTAAACAATGATATAAGCAAAAAGTACCTCAGTTCATCTCACCAGACTAAGAAAATGGACTGACCAGTTGAAATTAAGCAAACAATGTCCAAGTTGAAATGGCTACCACTCTGTATACAGTAGAGTACTTAACCCTTTAACTCTTCCCAAAATTCTTTAACCAACTCACTAGTCATCTAATCCACTAAATGGTTTAATTTATGCATATAATTTTAGTCATAACCATGTATATGAAATCTAAATAATATAATAAAAACAATTTGGAGAATTGAATTCTAAAATATGTATAACTTGATGGGTGGTATATATCTATATAAGACTGTACATATGTAATCTGATATATATATGTATAATCTTATATGGATAATAATGGTGTAAATGAGGAAGGAAACCATGGGAGATGAAGACTTTAGGGATTAAAGCTGCCCAACAACCCGCGGTTAAGTTAACATGTACGCGTTGTTTGATGAAGGCTTAAGGGGTACGTGGTTAACTCATATGCATGGTTTGATGAAGGAATATGGGGCACATGGAGAACATTTTAATGTGATGAGTTTGATGGTAAAGGGACCACCTCCTAACGGACCCACGTGATATTTTGATGTGGCCCCCATACAAACGTAACTTGAAATAGGTGAAATGATAATTGGTAATAGGCAATTTTTCATTCAACACACCATTGTTTGGCAAGAAAATTCAAATGTGAAAGTCAATCACCACAATTCAATGCACTCAATATACACATTCTAATGATTTTATAAGAGGAAATTTCCAGTGTCATTTTCACTATGAATTTGTATATGCTTTCGCAACATATGCTCTACAAAACTCAGGCATATATGGTCACTGCAAAATGAAATGACAGATTGTTTCCCAAAAAAAAATCAAATTTGAAACTCACCCACCACAATTCAATTTACCCATTCGAATGATTTTTCAAGAGGGAATTCCCACTGTCATTTTCATTACGAATTTCCCCCTGTTTTCACTGAATATCCTCTGTAGACTTCAGAGCTTACTAAGGCAACTTCTGCACATTCCTCTTAAAAGGAAGCTTATTCATGTTGGTATACCCAGAATAAGTAAATTCATGTTTTTATTTATCAGTATACTGGATGTACATTTATGTTGTCTATTTCATTGTTCAATATACTCTTTGATATTTATGAACTCAGTGTCTACATTATTTTCAGCGATACATTATTTAAAACTTATTTTATGAGTTTCAATAATTAGATTACATATTTGTATATACATATACAGATACATGTACATGTATATGTATATACAAATATATATACACATGTATATGCATATGTATGTATGAATGTATATGTATATACATAGACATGTATATTTATATAGATATACATATATTTATTGAAAGTCATGGCACGAAGTATATGCACAATACACACTGTCAAATAAATTCATGCAATGGTTGTCACTAAATATATGTATATTTATATAGATGTACATGTATATGCATATAGATATACATGTATACACATACATATATATGTATATATATGTCCATTCTATTGCACTCTGCCATATATGGTGCCATCATATGTAATACACATTATTATTTTAAGCTTCATACCAAGGATCAAAACATTGTGGATTTTAGTGCTCCAATCAAAACTCTTATTGTTGTGCATGCAATATTGTAAGGATGATTTGATGTGGGAATGTTACGAGTACCGAGTACTACCCCCGTTCATTACAATTATTTTGCAGGCAAGCAGGAGCGTGGATAGGTGAATCAAGCACGTGGATTATCAACATACCAACAAAGCTGTGTTTTTTAACACAACAAACTCTATAGGGACATTTTGATTTGAATGCTTCTTGATATGTTTACATTTTCTGGTATACACATGTTCATAAATGAATAATTTTCTTATTAGATGCTTATTTCATTCGAGGAATATATTTATTGGCATTGGTCTCTTAATGGCAGGAATGTGAGGACTTATCCACAATCAACAAAAGACATTCAGCGTTAATGACAGGTAAAGTCTATGAATCTTTTGCAATGACCTTGTAATACTGAAAAATGTGTC
This sequence comes from Sequoia sempervirens, assembly GCA_007258455.2. NCBI lineage: Eukaryota > Viridiplantae > Streptophyta > Pinopsida > Cupressales > Cupressaceae > Sequoia > Sequoia sempervirens. Next base: position 22,801 of record VDFB02197391.1, on the reverse strand, counting down.
TTTTGATATATATGGCTGAAAGTTAGATGAAATGAGCAATAGTATACAGTAATTATGAGATTAGTTAGTATTAGATTAATTATATGTCTTCATGTATATACAGATATTTATATTGATAGGTATATATGTACATACATATATATGGTTATGCATATATGTGTGTACATATATAGCTATATATATATGTGTGTGTGTCTATGTGTATATATATAATTAATCTGATAATTATCATGTAGTTCCATTAATTTTTGATAAAGATAATTGATAAGAGTATATCATTGTCTTCATATGCCTTCATCAAACCACGCGTATGGGTTTACATAACAAAGTTTTGTGATTATTTTTTATTGACAAAGACTGAACCATAGTGTAATTAGTGAGAACACAGAAAATAGAAGGCTGAAACCATCATCAAACATAGAAGGCATACAAATTTGAGGTTCCAATAACAAACAACAACAACATTAGGACATTTTATAATGTTATCATAGTTATATTTTGAATCAAACTACAATAATTGATTGGGTGGTGCGAGAGAAAAACATGGCTCGAACATAATTGAAACATAATTACATCAACATTATCACATCTTATAATCATATCACAGTTATAACTTTAAGCAGATAAATAGATCTAATTTGCAAACCAGATCACCGAAATATACTGCTACATCGATCAAAAAACAAAATTGAATATGGACATCATCAACTGTCCATATTTCAAGGAAAAGGTGGCGGCGTGATATATCTGCTAGTAGTTGAGTCAGGTCCACTTGGAGGAGGTGATATTTGGTTAATACCTCCTTGAAGGCATGTTGCTATTAGAGCAAGTAATGCCTGGCTTGCATCAACAATCAATCCCATTTGTTGTGAGCCACTTCCAACCTGCATATTGTTGATGGCTATAAAGGCTGTCGTGAAAATGCTCATCATATCAAGTAGGATAGGATGATGGGTGGGTATAGGATCCCCCACTGTTGACTTACGTTTTCTCTTCTCTGCTTGTTTTGCTTTCTTTTCTGCTTTCGTTTATAGATGTTCAGCCTTGGCCTACTCCTGTCGAATGGCTTTCTCTTGCATTCTTATCATTTTCTGCTCGTCTTCTATCGCTTTCCTTGCTTGCTTCTCAGCCCTTGCTGCTTCCTTTATAATTGCTTCTGCTTCATGGTCTACCTTTCTCTAATACATCTGCTCCTTACGTTGCTGCAACTCCTCTTACCTTTTCTTCTCTGCCTCTTGTTGGCTGAACAATTTAATGAAGGTGTCATATGTTAGTACTTGGGACCCCCTACTAAGGCGAAGCACTCCCAAACGACCTCTCCGTGATGTTCCCTGCACCCTCTTCACTGGAAGTTTCAAGAATTTGCTGATTAGTCTTTTTGTTTGTGATCCATCATGTGGGGTGCATGGCACAAACTCAACTTCTTCCTCACTAATAGCATTGTCATCTTCACTTTGACCATCACTATGCTCTTGCCAATTCCTTGCATTAGTGAAGTAATGTATTACTTTAGCTGGATCAACGTGTGGTGGGGAAGGCATAAAGAGGCAGAATTCTTCCTCAGTTGGATTTATTTGAACTCCAAGTTTTGTGGCTACTTCATGCATCCATTCCGGTTGGCTAACTTGAGTTGGAAAACTCGGGCCTGTTGATGTAGTGGCTGTATCTTTAGTGGAGGGTGCAATAACTGATTGAACTTCTAGTTGGAAATTTACTAAAACTTGTTGGATTTCTAGTTGAATGTGTGTTGTAGCTTCATCACCCCCATTGCATTCTGCTGCAACACCACTTGCCACTTCCCTTGCATCATATTCCCTCACAAAACCATCTATTACATCCTCATTGTGACCAAGAAGATGCAAGCATGTCTCTGCTACCATAACATCGTCTTTAGTTTCCATTGTGATTAGTTCATCTTCAGTTGTAGGAGTTGCAACATCATCTTCAACAACATAGGCCTCACTTGGGCCCATGTTGTTGTCAAGCACTGACCGATAAAGAGGCCATATTCCTGTTTTGCAGAACCCACTAACAATGTTACTTGGTTTCAAGGCTTTTCTGAAAGCTTGGCTTGCAAGACTTGCCAACTCTTCACATCCAATATCAATATGTGGGTTTGTAGCCTACCAAATAGTTCTTTCCTCTCTGAAATATGCCTTGAATGGAGCAAAAACGCTGACATCCAATGGCTGTAGCTTGTGACTGGTATGAGCAGGAATCGTTAGCAGGTCTATTCCTAATTTTTTTGATTGTTCAATGGTCTTGAAAGCCACATGGCTGCCATGAATGTCAAAAATGAGAAGGGCCCGATTTGTCGGTGAAACCCCACTGGGGATATTAGCTGCAAAATGGTCTAACCATTTGAGAAATAGTTCCTTTGTCATCCACGCATGTTCTTGGACTGCCATCAATGCCCCTACCTCACATTTAAAGATATAGTTCTGCATGTGCCTCTTTAATTTAAACAAGTAGATCCCAGGAATGCTTATCCCAGCTGCACTTACACAAGCCAAAACTATGATCCACTCTCTAATTTTTGAAACCAAATGTGGTACACATTTTGTACCCAATTTGGCAATAACTCTCATGCCACAGTTCCTTCCAGCCTGAATACCAGTCTCATCGCAGTTCCATATTCGACTTGCTCCATACTGGTTAAGTTTGATCAGGCTCTCGAGGTTGTCATAGAATGCTTGCATGATAGAAGAACGAACCAGAATTGCTCTGTCACTGTCCACTCCTTTAGCTATTCTGATTGTCAAATTTGGGTTCCTTCTTTGAAATCTTTCCCACCATGACCTCCCGGGGACCCCATTTGTGAAAGGATTGGGTCAACTTGCTGTTATTTGGGAAACAGTGGCTTGTAGTTGATTTACTTGAAGTCCGTGGCCCAATCTTGCCATGTCCTTGCACCATTCGACAAATTTAGTCTCCTCTTCAGTTAAAATTGTACGTGGACCCCTCCTCTTTGTGGTGGTTTGTCCTAAAATCCATGCCCTCAAACTGCTAGGTGGCATACCCCACTTGATTGTTGCTGCCTTGATTGACATGTTGTTTTCTTCAACACTCTTAACTACTCCTTCCATATCAACATATGTCCACTGCCTAATGGGTATAGGTGAGCGCAGTTGCACAGTAGGTTGAACATTTGGCTGAACAGGAAGTTCGGCTTCTGTTGTGTTGGTGGCTTCATTTGTAGAGTCAGGAACATCTTGTGGGCTGAGATTTGCATGAACTTCTTCATCAGGATGTGTTTCAATGAAGTGCACCCCATGAGTTACTCTAATTGCACGTTTTCCTCTTCCTACAACCCTTCTAGTCCTTCTAGTAGGTGCCATAATTTTCCAGTTAACTTGCACAGATAGTAAAAATTGAATAACTTGTTAGTGCAGCAGAGAATAACATGAGATTAGTTCATAGAATAATGTCAACAGAAATCATAGCACTCAAATACTAACGATGCCCAAAAAAACAAATTGTTAAAAAAGCAATCTTGTAGGTGAAGAGAGGTGGAGACTTAGTATATGAGAATTCCCTCTTAAAAAATCATTCGAATGGGTTGATTGAATTGTGGTGGGTGAGTTTCAAATTTGAATTTTTTGTGGGAAACAATCTGTCATTTCATTTTGCAGTGACCATCTATGCTTGAGTTTTGTAGAGGTTATGCTATGAAAGCATATGCAAATTCGTAGTGAAAATGACACTGGAAATTGCCTCTTTTAAAATCATTACAATGTGTATACTGAATGCATTGAATTGTTGTGATTGACTTTCAATTTTGTATTTTCTTGCCAAACAATGGTTTGTTGAATGAAAATTTGCTTATTACCAAATATCATTTCACCTATTTCAAGTTACGTTTGTATGTAGGAATTCCCCATCAAAATATCACGTGGGTTCGTTAGGAGGTGGTCCCTTTACCATCAAGCTTATCACATTAAAATGTTCTCCACGTGCCCCATATTCCTTCATCAAACCATGCATATGAGTTAACCACGTACCCCTTAAGCCTTCATGAAACCACACATATGTGTTAACTTAACCGCGGGTTGCTGGGCAGCTTTAAGCCCTAAAGTCTTTATCTCCCGCAGTTTTCTTCCTCATTTTCACCATTATTATAAATATAATATTATACATATATATATATACATATATATATATTACATATGTACAGTCTTATATAGATATATACCACCCATATGATTACATATGTTAAGGTCCATGTCATTTGGATCAAGATTTCCATGATCCAAAACGTTGATGAAAAAAAATTGCACAAAGTTTTATCCAGAAATATTGATTAGTAATGGTGATAGACTGTGGAAACAAAATGTTATTAAGAGGTAGAGACATTTTTTGCAGCTCCATATAAGATTAAATGAAAAAATCTTTGAAGATTAAGTATCTTATTATATACTCAGTAAATTTCATTATGATAATTGGTGAAAATTCCGTCAATGTTCTATTTAAATCACATTAAATTTGATTACTTCATAGAATAATGTCAAAAAAGGCATAGCAATCAAAAAGTCGATGGCATAGACAAAATAAGACAGAATAAGATAGTTAAACCCTTCATGCCATACATAGAAATTATTTTTAAAGATGCCAAAATGCAATCAAATACCATCGAACCCAACAAAAATCCACTATTGAACAAACAATCTTGCAGGTGAGAGAGGTGGATCAAATTTGTACTGGTCACATGTAAAATCTACAGGGCTTGATATGATGAAACAGTACATGGCATGACTATATATATATATGTATGTATATATGTATGTATGTATGTCTACAATCTGATCAGAATATCACAGAATAAGACAAAATAATTCATGAGGGAACATTTTTCTACCAGTTGGAAGTCACATGTAAATAGAAATGATTACAGTCAAAACCTTCATGCCATACACATAAATGATTTTTGAAGATGCCAAAATGCAATCAAACACCAGAGTCTTCCCAAATTTATATATATATATATATCTATACAGTTTGCTATGATGAAACCCTACACATTCATATCAAATTATATATATATATATATATATATATATATATATAATCTACTATGATGATACCGTACACATTCTTATCAGATTATATATATATATATATATATATATATATATATACAATCTAGTTTGATGAAACCCTACACATTCTTATCAGATTATATATATATATATATATTTATAAATAGATACAATCTGCTATGATGAAACCCTAGCCATTATTAAAGACAGATTTAGAATATAACTGTCATATGATTAAAAAATGGTTAATGCTAATGCTATTATATTTGATGTATGGTATAATGCTGCTATTATAATCTTTGATTTATGATGAATGCAGGTGAAAAAAATGTAACTACAATATGATTAAATAATGGGTAATTCAAAGTTGAACAGCTGACTGAAAGCAAAATTATTGGTATGCTTGAAAATAATGTAAACACTAAGTACATAAATATAAATATAATGCAACTACGATATGATTAAATAATGCTAAGTTGAATAGCTGAGTGAAAGCAACAATATTTGTATGCCTGAAATTAATGTAAACATTGAGTACATAAATATAAAAGATTATATTGAACAATGAAACATACAACATGAATGTAAACATTAAGCCTATTAATAATGTAAAAACTGAATATACTGAATAAATAAAATATTATGCCTGATAAATATAAAAGAGTATTGAATAATGAAACGAACAACAAAAATGTAGAATAGTATGGCTGAAAAAAATGTAACCAGTGAGTACTTAAATAGAAAAGATTAACCATGATTCTAGATTAACCATGAATATTGAAACAAACAACATAAATGTAAAACAAAGAGGCTGAAAATAATGTAAACACTGAGTACATAAATATAAAAGAGAATATTGAATAATGAAACAGACAACATAAATGTAAATCCAGTATATCGATAAATAAAAACATGAATTTACTTATTCTAGGTGTACTGACCTGAATAAGCTCCCTTTTAAGAGGAATGTGCAGAAGTTGCCTTAGTAAGCTTTGAAGTCTGTAGAGGATATTCAGTGAAAGCAGGGGAGAATTCATAATGAAAATGACCGTGGAAATTCCCTCTTAAAACTTCATTCGAATTGGTAAATTGAATGCATTGAATTATGATGGGAGAGTTTAAAATTTGAATTTTTTGTGGGAAACAATCTGTCATTTCATTTTGCAGTGGCCATCTATGCCTAAGTTTTGTCGTGGCCTTTAGGAAATCAATTTTATATTTGGTTTAATTGTAAAAATAGGTGGCTCTATTAAAGTCATTCAGATATATGAATTATACTATGTTTTTTGGTATATTAGGGAGCCTTACACCATTAACTGTTTATGCAGGTACCAGAAGTTGATGGAGTTAATGCATGAAGATGTCAAGGGATGTGTGGGTGATTGTGAAACTGATAGCTTATAAAGTTGTTCAATGATTTGTATTATGTAAGAATGTGGACCATTAAATGTTTATAATGTTTTAAATTATGTGACATTGTGCACCATTAAATGTTTATGTATACATGTAAATACAATGCACTAGAAGCTTTATGCCACTTGCATGGAGTGGTTATTGTAAACATCAGTGTACCTTTTTTAATTCATAACTGACTTTATTTTGTGCAAGTTGACTTCTGTTGAAAACATAATTGTACCAATATATGTTGAAATTTGTTTTTTTTTGTTGGTTGGTTACATACTAAGTAATGAACATATACTTGTGTAATGTCTAATTTTTTATTGGCATAACTACAATATTTTAATGACTAAAATGTAAACGGTTATTGGTGGGATAGTTGAACGAGGAGTAAACGACAATTAGATCATGAACGACAATCGGGGATTTTCCCCTATATTATAACAAAAATTCATTAAAAAAGAGCCATATGACAATTAAAATTTAAGGCCGAGGATCAACATTCCTAAATGGATGAATGATAATGTTTCCGCCCAAATTCAATTATTTTCTGATCAGGCGGATCATTTTGTCCCTGTCCCCACATCCTCATTTTAGAAAACAAACAAAAACTCTAATGCATATAACCCAAATAAAACCATACAATTTCCCTTGACAAACCACATCACAACTTAATCTAGAAAATTTATAACTAAATGAAAAGAGAACGAGACATAATTTAAAAGGTAAACACAGAAGAATATTCATAATAAACCACAATTCAATCAAGAAATTTTAAAGATGCTCAATATAGAAAAGCATTCTTGACAATAAAATAGTAAATTTTCATTCCAAAAGTCATAGCTACTAAAGAAGGCTTTACAAGTACAAATATGATCAAATCCTACCTGGAAACACACCAAACACTCTAACAGTTTTAATTTCAACACACATACCTATAGAAAACCAAATGATAGGAATTATCCATAGTTTCAACTTCTTGCTTAAAAGAGACCTAGTGTCTAATAACAAACTTTAACACAAACCCTAAAGACTTCCATCTCTCAAAATCGAACAAATTTGGGCAGACTTCATTTGGCTCTCTTCTTGCAACAATGCAAGATGCTTAATTACAACTTCTGTTTCAATGATTTTTTGCTGCCACCACCTCTCAAGTATTTCCGCTTCCGATTTACTAAGTTGTGGCAACCTGCTTTCTATGCTTAAAAAGCGAGAATCATGCATTGTGCTCTTGTCCCTTGCCATTTTCATGGAGTCTTGATGTGACTGATTATCCCTGTTCATCTCATTTTTGTACTCCTCTATCATATCCTTGTTCTCTTTGGAAATCTGTTGTTTCTCTTCACTTACGATTTTTCTGAGAGCATCATTCACCATATCCATGGCATAATCCTTCACATGGTTAAATAGTAAATGACTATCAACTGCTCAGATTCAAATGAAACATTCTTACCAGTAATGTCTAATTTTAACAAGAGGAAAAACAAAGAGTTTTTAACATGATAATAAACAAAATCTGTTATTTTAAGAAACTGTTACCTCGGTTGCAACAGGTGACAGGTCTGTATTAACTTCATCCGTCTTGTTCTCATCGCTACTCTTCTCTTCGCTTTCATCGTGAGCTGCATTCTCCATCATCTCCCTTTGATTGGAGGCACATTTTTTTCTATATCTCTGGAAGTTGCACCTTTTGTTTTTTGAGGCACATTTTTCTTCTCTGGAAGGTGCATCTTTTGTTTTTGGCTATGTATCAGGCACAACCTTCTATTTCTTGCTTTTCTCACTTTCAATTTTTTTTCCGTCCTTTCCTTTCACTGCCTTCTCTTCTCTCTGACATTTTTTTGATGTAGAGTTAGTATTGTTAGATGGTTCATTGATTTTCTCTTTTCCTGATGAATTAGATGGCGGCGACATTTGCCGATAGATGATAGGAGGGATGAACATGGCCACTCCATCTATAAGTGTTAACTTGGAAAAATCCATGCTGTAAGGAGAAAAAAAGAGAAATGATCAATAGAAAAATAATTTTCTTAATCATACTCGCTGAAAAGAAGCGGAAAAAATAAAAGAGCGATTTAGTAATTGCCTCGAAACGTAGTTAAACCTTGTTCAGCCAAAAGAAAGGTCCAAATAGTGGAGGAGGATCACTTGTCTCCAGAATGAAATTTCTCCAATGGAAAGTGATGCAGCGAAAATGGAAATGGGCAGCAGGCTTCACTGTGAAGATTAAAAAGGAGTTCGGTACAAAAATTTAAAAGAAGTGCTGGTGCAACTTTATTGCATAATCAATTTCATTACTCAATATCTGACAATGAAAGTTATATTTGGGAAAAAATATCTATATTTTGGAATGGTAAGTTGATATGTTAGTACCATTCTAATGGCAAATGGTAGGCTGTATCTTAAATGAGCTTTCAATACCAATACTAATTTGATCATGCGAGTACTTTTCCCATTGCCTAATATTTACCTCCTCTTTTCCCAATGTCCAACTAAGAAAATCTACATCAACCAATTCTGTATTTTTTGCTTCTTCCGTTTTTATTATTATTTATGGAAGGCAAGAAAGGTTTTAAAAAGATATAAAAATCAATTTAAGCAAACGAAAACAATTAAGGTCAGATAGTCTTTAAGGTAAGATAGTTAATAATATCTGTGCATTTCAAGGAAATATTTAAGGTTGGTCTTGACCAAAAGAATAAATAAATTTGAAAATAATTGAAGGAAAAAATGATATGCGATCAGCCTTGTCTAGATGTTTAAGAGAAATTTAAGGTTAATTTTTTGAAATGTCGTCTTTTTATGAAAGGAACCTAGTAATGTAATTTTTAGCTTCTAAAATATTGGTTTTGTATGAAATGAAGGTTTTGAAACAAATTGAAAGTGAATTAAGATTTTGTAAGTGTGTTTATGTCTAAAACATTCAAGGATGATAGTTTTAGTTTTCAAAATATTGATCTTTATTCAAGATAAGGTTGTTGTCCATAATTTGCCAGTGAACAATTAGATAATGACATCAATTAGCAGTTCAATAATATAGTTGTTTAGAAAAGTATTATGATTGGAGTCAAGAGGTATAATAACATCAACAAGCATTTCAATGTTATAGTTGTTTAGAAAAGTGTTCTAATTGAAGTATAATGAGTCAAAGGTATTAGTAAGAAATTGAATCTTATAGCATGTTAAAAAATGTGATCTTACCCTTAAGTTAAAAGGATGTAAAGTAAATGGAAAATATAACTTTTTATCTTTTGGTATAGCACTTTTAACATTAGAGGCCCAAGTATTGTCTGAAAAACAAGTTGATTTTAGAAAAAATTAAAAAAGAAAAAAGAATAAATAGATTTAAACATGGGAGCCCTAGTCAACATAACCAACCATACAAGTTTTTTAGATCATAAAAATAATTATCAATTTGACATATCATCTATAATATGTGATTTATAATAGGGTGGTATTTGAATGTAACCTCTTTGTTCAAGCAAGATAAGTGTTGCTATATAATAGCATTACTAAAATTTGCAGGGCCTTTAGTTTGAGAAAAATATGACATTAACCTTATTGAGAAAATATGAGCATGTGATACATGAGTTTTTTTTTTTTTGTGATAGTGATACAGAGTGTTGCTCTAATATTATTGCTTATATTAACAAAGGTGGGTGGTTGTTAATATTGTAGTCTTACACGAGTGTTGCCCTAATATTAGTTTTTAATATAACAAACTTTTAATTGTCTTACAAAATTTGGCAATAATTTTATGAAGAAAATTATGAGTATACAATAGGAGGTATGTGATAAGGAAGGTGATTGGTTATTGATATTGAAGTCTTACATAATGTATCATTTTTATATAATTTTATAAAGTTTAATGAGTTGCAAATATAACCAACCTAAATGTCAAGTTAATAGAGGATCATTTGTTTCAAGGATATAGATTAATATTTTTATTTTGTTATTGTGTACAATAACTTTTCAATCCATTATCAACTTTCTAGTGTTAGACATTCTTAATTAAGTTTTTCATTAAGTTTATTATAGATAAAAACTTAAGAATGTTAAGAATGAACTACCTTTAGAGGTTGCAAGTCATAATTTTAATTGCAAACCATGATTTTGATATTTAGATGTAAGTTTTACAAGCAAAATTGCACAGAGATTAACAAGATTGAGTTTTTATACTATTTCAATTATTTAATGTGAAAATCATTTTTGGATTTTAATTTTATCAACATTCAACATTAAACCAAACTTCTTGTAATTTTATTAATAGTACTTAATTATGTTTTCTAAGAACTTTGAAAGTTAATAAGAAAAAAAGACAATAGTGTGAAAGATCTATATAGTTGTGAAGAATGGGGCTTTTGTCTTTGGGGTTATTAAACTAATATTTTAATTGATCATTGTATATTTAAAATGGATATGGACAACTAGAATGTTGCAAATGAAGTTTATATCTTAAATATGTGGTTACATATTTATAGCACCTAGTAAGACCTTAATATATATGATTAAAATTTGACCAAATCTTGGATTTTAAACATTCATATTTATATATACTTTTTGATGAGGGCAACCAAGGACATTACCCAACCCTAACTTATTCATGTCACCTATCTAAGGATGGGTGCTTAAGCATTTCAATTTTCCTATAAATTCAACTATATTATAATATTGTCTTATTAGTAAGTGATTTTATTGACCCTAGTAGGTTATCTTAACATGAAATGATATTTAAACCTTGGACACTCACTTTTGAAAGCATCCTATTACCATTACATCACAACACAATAAACCAAATTTTTTTTATTATTAATATTATTATAATTTCATGATGATAATATTTTATTTATAATTTAAACCATATTCATAATGTTAACAAATATCTATATTGATATTTTTTATCAGTAAGAGGGGATGGAAAAGGCTATCCAGCCCCCAAAATGGCATGGTAAGGGGGCTAGCATCCATCTACATCCATCCATGATATAAACGTACGGTGGAACTGGGAACTGTCAGCCAAGTTTTGATTTTAATGCCTGTTCGTAGCCTACTGCCAGGGGAAACCAAGTGGGCCCAGGTCATCACCCGTCAGCAAGTATTAATGTGGAAATTTAATCGTCAACTAGGGGAAATGTACCAGTAGCCGTCAGGGCTAACTTTGCACATTTGTGTAGAGTGCAAAATAGGCCTGATTTCAATTTTGTATTTTCTTGCCAAACAATGGTTTGTTGAATGAAAAATTGCTTATTACCAAATATCATTTCACCTATTTCAAGTTACGTTTGTATGCAGGAATTTCCCATCAAACTATCACGTGGGTCTGTTAGGAGGTGGTCCCTTTACCATCAACCTCATCACATTAAAATGTTCTCCACGTGCCCCATATTCCTTCATCAAACCATGCATATGAGTTAACCACATACCCCTTAAGCCTTCATAAGACCACGCGTACATGTTAACTTAACCGCGGGTTGTTGGGCAGCTTTAAGCCCTAAAATCTTCATCTCTCGCAGTTTCCTTCCAGAATGTTCCTCGCCGTGACCACGATTCCTCTCTCCCGTCACCGACTTTGGCTCAACGACCACGACAATGACCTTCGGTTGCAAGTAATGTCTCCACCTCTCTTCACCTGCAAGATTGCTTGTTTAACAGTTGAATTTTGTTGGGTTCGATGGTGTTTGAGTGCATTTTGGCGTCTTTTAAAATCATTTCTATGTATGGCATGAAGGGTTTGAATGTAATCATTTTTATTTACATGTGACTGCCAACTTGTAGAAAAATGAACCCTCATGAATTACTCTGTCTACGTCATCGAATTTTTGATTGCTATGCATTTTTTGACATTATTCTATGAAGTAATCACATGTAATGTGATTTAAACAAGACATTGACAACATTTTGACAAAGTATCATCATGAAATTTACTAGGTATATAATAAGATACTTAATCTTCAAAGATTTTTTCATTTTATCTTATATGGAGCTGCATAAAACGTCTCCACCTCTCTTCACTTGCAAGATTGCTTGTTTAATAGTGGAATTTTGTTGGGTTCGATGGTGTTTGAGTGCATTTTGGCATTTTTAAAACTCATTTCTCTATATGAAAATAATGGTTTGACTGTAATCATTTCAATTTACATGTGACTGGCGAATGGTAGACAAGTGAGCCCTCGTGAATTATTATATGAAATTAAAAAATTTAATCAAAACCCAGGTGAGTGCTACCAATTAATTTATATGGAGCTACAGAAAACGTCTCCACCTCTCTTCACCTACAAGATTGCTTTTTCAACAGTGGTTTTTTTGGATGTCGTCAATGTTTGAGCGCTATGATTTCTATTGACATTATTCTAAAATCCCCTCTCGCCAGTCTAGAAGCTCTTGACCTTCCTCAGACTACTCAGTTGTCCCTTCTCCAAACCGTTTACCTTCCCAAACTTTGGATAGATCTCAATGTGAATGTCTCCTTTTGACCCTTTCATTAATTGCATTGTTTTTCCCATCCTTCCTCGATCCCACTGTATAAGTGATAATGATGAGAAATCATTACGCCTCATGGCTTGAGGTTTTGATTTAAGGCCTGCTAATACCATTCCATAAAATCATGAGTCACAAGCCCATCATCCACAATATGAACCACTTCAAATGATGATTCTCCTTTGGTAGCACTCACTTGGGTTTTGATTAAATCTGGTCTAATTTAGTTTATTGGTAGACATCATATTACTTGTTTCTCACTTACACAGTTACACTGCAACATTAGAATAGTCCACTTTATCCAAATATTTGTTTCTAATTTCATTTTGGATGGACTGACAATGACTCAGAGATCTAAACAGAACAGTCCACAGTTTCCCAAAAATTTGTATCTTAAATTATTGGTAAATATTTGAGAGAAAATTAAATAAAATGTTGGACCAAACTCATGCTGCCACTTGGCAATAGTTTAATAGGTTAAGTAGTGCAGTAAGCTTTCAGATTTAGTCTTAAACAATGCTAATTAATGTAATCTAGGTATACCTCCTTTGAGTAATCCACCAGATGAGAGGAGGGAAATAAATAATGTTAACATACCATTGTTTTCTAATGAAGTGGAGCATGCTAAAATTTCAAAAGATCTTTTTCTTCATCAAGTGAACCAGATAATTTTCATTGAAATTGCTTTAGTTTTTCTAGACCACTACATTGTTATCTAATAAAGAAGCTTCCATAAAAACAGATCTCTTCCTTACATAGACGAAACTAGCAATGCAGACTGTGAGGACTCTATAACAAATGAATTTTCTCATAAATTTCCACAAGTATAAATCCAGAATTCTGATGGTTTCCTATTGAATTCTAAAACTTGGGTAATTTTTTATTTTGGTTTTACTGTGAAAAGTGTAGTAAACTATTATATGTTACTTTTCAATAGTTTCACATAATATATATTTTATGGTCAAAATGCTTCCCTACTGCCACTGTAGTGACACCTCTTGGAATAATTACTCAAACAAGGGCACCCTCAAATTTTATTCACATGAAACTAAATTAAAATGCATTACATGGAGAAACAATTAAGCAACGATATAAGGAAAAAGTACCTTAGTTCATCTCACCAGACTAAGAAAATGGACCGACTAGATGAAATTAAGCAAACAATGTCCAAGTTGAAATGGCTACCACTGTGTATACAGTAGAGTACTTAACCCTTTAACTCTTCCCAAAAATCTTTAACCAACTCGCTATTCATCTAATCCACTAAATGGTTTAATTTATGCATATAATTGTAGTCATAACCATGTATATGAAATCTAAATCATATAATAAAAACAATTTGGAGAATTGAATTCTAAAATATGTATAACTTGATGGGTGGTATATATCTATATAAGACTATACATATGTAATCTGAGATATATATATATATATATGTATAATCTTATATGGATAATAATGGTGTAAATGAGGAAGGAAACCACGTGAGATGAAGAATTTAGGGCTTAAAGCTGCCCAACAACTTGCGGTTAAGTTAAGATGTACATGTGGTTTGATGAAGGCTTAAGGGGTACGTGGTTAACTCATATGCATGGTTTGATGAAGGAATATAGGGCACATGGAGAACATTTTAATGTGATGAGGTTGATGGTAAAGGGACCACCTCCTAACGGACCCACGTGATATTTTGATGGGCCCCCCATACAAACGTAACTTGAAATAGGTGAAATGATAATTGGTAATAGGCAATTTTTCATTCAACACACCATTGTTTGGCAAGAAAATTCAAATGTGAAAGTCAATCACCACAATTCAATGCATTCAATATACACATTCAAATGATTTTATAAGAGGCAATTTCCAGTGTCATTTTCACTACGAATTTGCATATGCTTTCACTGCAAAATGAAATGACAGATTGTTTCCCACAAAAAATTCAAATTTGAAACTCACCCACCACAATTCAATTTACCTATTCGAATGATTTTTTAAGAGGGAATTCCCACTGTCATTTTCATTACGAATTCCCCCCTATTTTCATTGAATATCCTCTGCAGACTATAGAGCTTGCGAAGGCAACTTCTGCACATTCCTCTTAAAAGGAAGCTTATTCATGTTGGTACACCCAGAATAAGTAAATTCATGTTTTTATTTATCAGTATACCAGATTTACATTTATGTTGTCTGTTTCATTTTTCAGTATACTCTTTTATATTTATGAACTCAGTGTCTACATTATTTTCAGCGATACATTATTTTCCACTTATTTTATGAGTTTCAATAATTAGATTACATATTTGTATACACATATACATATACATGTACATGTATATGTATATATAACTATATATACACATGTATATGCATATGTATGTATGAATGTATATGTATACATGTATATTTATATACATAGACATGTATATTTATATAGATATACATATATTTATTGAAAGTCGTGGCACAAAGTATATGCACAATACACACTATCAAATAAATTCGTGAAACGGTTGTCACTAAATATATGTATATTTATATAGATGTACATGTATATGCATATAGATATACATGTATACACATATATATATGTATATATATATGTCCATTCTATTGCACTCTGCCATATATGGTGCCATCATATGTAATACACACTATTATTTTCAGCTTCATACCAAGGATCAAAACATTGTGGATTTTAATGCTCCAATCAAAACTCTTATTGTTGTGCATGCAATATTGTAAGGATTATTTGATGTGGGAATGTTACAAGTACCGAGTACTACCCCCGTTTATTGGGAAACAGTGGCTTGTAGTTGATTTACTTGCAATCCGTGGCCCAATCTTGCCATGTCCTTACACCATTCGAAAACTTCAGTCTCCTCCTCTTCAGTTAAAATTGTATGTGGACCCCTCCACTTTGTGGTTGTTTGTCCTAATAGCCATGCCCTCAAACTGCTAGGTGGCATACCCCACTTGATTGTTGCTGCCCTGATTGACATGTTGTTTTCTTCAACACTCTTAATTGCTCCTTCCATATCAGCATATGTCCACTACCTAATGGGTACAGGTGAGGGCAATTGAACAACAGGTTGAACATTTGGCTGAATAGGAAGTTCGGCTTCTGTTGTGTTGGTGGCTTCATCTGCAGAGTCAGGAACATCTTATGGGATGAGATTTGCATGAAGTTCTTCATCAGGCTGTGTTTCAATGAAGTGCACCCCACAAGTTACTCTAATTGCACGTTTTCCTCTTCCTACAACCCTTCTAGTCCTTCTAGCAAGTGCCATAATTTTCCAGTTAACCTGCATGGATAGTAAAAATTGAATAACTTGTTAGTGCAACAAAGAATAACATGAGATTAATTCATAGAATAATGTCAACATAAATCATAGCGCTCAAACATTAACGACACCCAAAAAAACCCACTGTTAAAAAAGCAATCTTGCACGTGAAGAGAGGTGGAGACTTAGTATATGAGAATTCCCTCTTAAAAAATCATTCGAATGGGTTGATTGAATTGTGGTGGGTGAGATTCAAATTTGAATTTTTTGTGGGAAACAATCTGTCATTTCATTTTGCAGTGACCATCTATGCTTGAGTTTTGTAGAGGATATGCTGTGAAAGCATATGCAAATTCGTAGTGAAAATGACACTGGAAATTGCCTCTTATAAAATCATTACAATGTGTATATTGAATGCATTGAACTCTTGTGATTGAATTTCACATTTGTATTTTCCTGCCAAACAATGGTGTGTTGAATGAAAAATTGCTTATTACCAAATATCATTTCACCTATTTCAAGTTACGTTTGAATGCAGGAATTCCCCATCAAAATATCATGTGGGTCCGTTAGGAGGTGGTCCCTTTACCATCAAGCTCATCACATTAAAATGTTCTCCTCATGCCCCATATTCCTTTATCAAACCAAGCATATGAGTTAACCACGTACCCCTTAAGCCTTCATGAAACCACGCATACGTGTTAACTTAACTGCAGGTTGTTGGGTAGCTTTAAGCCTTAAAGTCTTCATCTCCTGTGGTTTTCTTCCTCATTTTCACCATTATTATCCATATCAAATTATACATATATATACATATATATATATATATATACATATATATATATGTATATAAATGTGTATATATATGTGTATATATATATGTATATATATTATATATATATATTAGATTACATATGTACAGTCTTATATAGATATATACCACCCATCAGATTACATATGTTAAGGTCCATGTCATTTGGATCAAGATTTCCATGATCCAAAATGTTGATGAAGAAAAATTGCATAGAGTTTTATCTAGAAATCTTGATTAGTAATGGTCATGGACTGTGGAAACCGAATGTTATTAAGATGCGGAGACATTTTCTACAGCTCCATATAAGATTAAATGAAAAAATATTTGAAGATTAAGTATCTTATTATATACCCAATAAATTTCATGATGATAATTGGTGAAAATTCAGTCAATGTTCTGTTTAAATCGCATTACATTTGATTACTTCATAGAATAATGTCAAAAAAAGGCATAGCGGTCAAAAAGTCGATGGCATAGACAAAATAAGACAAAATAATTCACGACAGAATAAGACATTCAAACCCTTCATGCCATACACAGAAATGATTTTTAAAGATGCCAAAATGCAATCAAATACCATCAAACCCAACAAAAATCCACTATTGAACAAACAATCTTCCAGGTGAGAGAGGTGGATCAAATTTGTATTGGTCACATGTAAACTCTACATGGCTTGATATGAGGAAACAATACTTGGCATGACTATATATATATATGTATGTATGTATGTATATATGTATGTTTCTATGTCTATAGTATGATAAGAATATCACATAATAAGACAGAATAATTCAAGAGGGATCATTTTTCTACCAGTCGGCAGTCACATGTAAATAGAAATGATTACAGTCAAAACCTTC
Source organism: Sequoia sempervirens (assembly GCA_007258455.2). Taxonomy (NCBI): domain Eukaryota; kingdom Viridiplantae; phylum Streptophyta; class Pinopsida; order Cupressales; family Cupressaceae; genus Sequoia; species Sequoia sempervirens. The sequence goes on along the minus strand of VDFB02197391.1, from coordinate 4,938 downwards.
ATGCCATACACATAAATGATTTTTAAAGATTCCAAAAATGCAATTAAACACCAGATTCTTACCATATTTTTATATATATATCTATACAATCTGCTATGATGAAACCCTACACATTCATATCATATTATATGTATATATATAATCTGCTATGATGATACCGTACACATTCTTATCAGAATATATATATATATATAGACAATCTACTTTGATGAAACCCTACACATTCTTATCAGATTATATATATATACAATCTGCTATGATGAAACCCTAGCCATTATTAAAGACGGATTTAGAATATAACTGTGATATGATTAAAAAATGGTTAATGCTGATGTTATTATATTTGATGTATGGTATAATGTTGCTATTATAATCTTTGATTTATGATGAATGCATGTGAAAAAAATGTAACTACGATATGATTAAATAATGGATAATGCTAAGTTGAACAACTGACTGAAAGAAAAATTATTGGTATGCTTGAAAATAATGTAAACACTGAGTACATAAATATAAATATAATGCAACTACGATATGATTAAATAATGCTAAGTTGAATAGCTGAGTGAAAGCAAAATTATTTGTATGCCTGAAATTAATGTAAACATTGAGTACATAAATATAAAAGATTATATTGAACAATGAAAGAAATAACATAAATGTAAACATTAAGCCTATTAATAATGTAAACACTGAATATATTGAATAAATAAAATATTATGCCTTATAAATATGAGAGAGTATTGAATAATGAAACGAACAACAAAAATGTAGAATAGTATGGCTGAAAAAAATGTAACCAGTGAGTACTTAAATAGAAAAGATTAACCATGATTCTAGATTAACCATGAATATTGAAACAGACAACATAAATGTAAAAAAAAGAGGCTGAAAATAATGTAAACACTAAGTACATAAATATAAAAGAGACTATTGAATAATGAAACAGACAACATAAATGTAAATCCAGTATACCGATAAATAAAAACATGAATTTACTTATTCTAGGTGTACTGACCTGAATAAGCTCCCTTTTAAGAGGAATGTGCAGAAGTTGCCTTAGTAAGCTCTGAAGTTTGCAGAGGATATTCAGTGAAAGCAGGGGAGAATTCGTAATGAAAATGACTGTGGAAATTCCCTCTTAAAACTTCATTCGAATTGGTAAATTGAATGCATTGAATTGTGGTGGGTGAGTTTCAAATTTGAATTTTTTGTGGGAAACAATCTGTCATTTCATTTTGCAGTGGCCATCTATGCCTGAGTTTTGCCGTGGCCTTTAGGAAATCAATTTTATATTTGGTTTAATTGTAAAAATAGGTGGCTCTATTAAATTCAATCAGATATATAAATTATACTATGTCTTTTGGTATATTAGGGAGCCTTACACCATTAACTGTTTATGTAGGTACCAAAAGTTGATGGAGTTAATGCATGAAGATATCAAGGGATGTGTGGGTGATTGTGCAACTGATAGCTTATAAAGTTGTTCAATGATTTGTATTATGTCAGAATGTGGACCATTAACTGTTTATAATGTTTTAAATTATGTGACATTGTGTACCATTAAATGTTTATGTATACATGTAAATAGAATGCACTAGAAGCTTTAAGCCACTTGCATGGAGTGGTTATTGTAAACATTAGTGTACCTTTTTTAATTCATAAATGACTTTATTTTGTGCATGTAATGCCCCGCCGCAGAACCCCAAAGGACTATTAAACAATAATCACAGCACAATTTTTTTTAAAAAAATTAACTAAACATAACATACATGCAATACACATTAAGTCATGACATGAATTTCATTTAAATAGATTCACTAACACATACATCCCTTGGGGTACACGAGGAGTCATTACAAGACTGAGATCCACACGACAACAATAAAGAATAAAATCCAAAGATATAATCCATAACAAAATAAACATTAACAAATAGAACACATGCATGATAAAGCAATGATAAGAAACCATCTGAGTAAATACAACATATACATAATTAACTCAACACAATAATAACTGCCATGGCCAATAACCACATTGGGTTTAACATTACATTACAGTACAATGATTAAGAAGTACAATGATACAAAAGAGAGATGAATACAAAGCATCATAACTGGCTCCAAGACCAATACAAATCGGAAGTCGCTACAACCGCACCAATCCGCACCTCTCGATCCTCGACTGGGAACCCAATGGGGTGCTTAGCACGTTCCACCCGACCATGTGAGTCCGAAGACCCACCCCCCGTGCTAGGAGCTAAACAAGAAAGAGACCGCAACCAAGAACATCCAAACATGGAACCACAAGACTCAACATCATATAAAAGTATCATAAAACTCAAGGATTACAAGAGTTGACATAATAACTTAAAGTCACAAATCCCATCACATAAATCAAAGCAATGACCAATAAACAAGTAACCACAAGATGATCATGAAATACTTCCAAATTAAACTGAATTAATACACATAATACAATCCCAAATTGCAATTAAATAATATCATAACACAGTACCATAAAATTACAAGGTCATAAATCAAATATCAATGAGATCATACAAGACCACAAAATACACCAAAGATGCATCAAGGCAATATTCACAACTCAAAATAAATCCATATATCAACAATCTAAACCAGCTCCCATGACCTACTTCCAGAGGAACACAATAAAGTAAAACACATGGGCAACTAGGGAAGAGTGTCATCGCATAGCCTACATGGGTTATCCTGGCCCTTCCTCCAAACTGAGGCGTTGGCCCCCATCTATGGATATCCTGGCCCTTCCTCCTACTTGAGGCACCAACACCATAGGGTAGCTCATGCGGAGCCGTAGACCTCTCATGAGGACGAGGTTACGACCTTGCCAACCACGGCCTTCTCAGCCTTCCATTAGTTTGCGGAAGCACTAATGAAGACGAGGCATCCATTTTTTTTAATCTTGTAATGATATTACTACCCAACCCTCCTAAGTTAATTATTAGATTTTCACTTGTTTACTAACTCACTCGTGGGTTATCCTGTGCCCTTCCCCTTAAACAGGGCGCCAGCCCCCATGAGGAGCCACTCTCCCTAGAGACCTAACAACATCAAAACCAAGAAACCAAGCGTTGTACCATCATAATAAGAACATTAGATCACAACAGAGAAGCATGCGAGGCATTACCCATCTCGCTATAAATACATAATCAAAGTCTCAACAATTCTTGTACAACCCTTTTTAAAATCATGAAACCAAAACACTTGCCACATCAAGGGCACATAAAGAGAGAGAACATCAATTATCAATCATCTCAAGCCTCTGGAAGCCAAAAGAATGAAAACCCACAAACAAGGGTAAAGTGAATCAACAAGAGTTTTTCTCCAATAATTCCAACACAAGGATAAAAATTTCCTCAAATATGAGAGTAACACAGAAAAGCCATAAAAAGAGAAGATTCATCAAGACCCATCCACAAATCAACAATGGTGTCACCTCAAATAGGAAGACGCAAAAGAAAATCAACCTTTAATTCAACGAAATCACTTAATGAAACCAAAAACCACCAACTAGGCATTCCATGGGAGACCTCAATTTTCTCCTCACAAGAATCCCTTAGAGTGGTACGTAAATCACCTTCATAAAAATCAGCAACATGACAATGACAACAATAATCCATTTACATTCCCAAATAAAAACCAACCTACTCAATAACAAAACAATTACAATCTCAAGGTTCTAAATAACTATCCATATAAGAACCTCATTTAATAGAAACTCAGATTGACATAAAGACTAACTAACAATCCAAAAGAAATAATTAAGAATGAAAAACTCAGTTCAAGGGACAATTTTAAAACTTATCTACATGATAACACTCAATTCAAGGAATAATTTATTTCGTTGATTCAAATTTATAAAACTACCATAATGAAGTCAAATAGTGTTTACTATAATACTTAATCATGGCCAAGGATACACAATTCAATAAAATTTCAGTACAAACACCCATTACACGATACTCAACAATTACTTAATTAGAATATACAAATAAGAGAATCATTGTTCCTAATAAATTTCTATAAGATACGAGGAGTTAGATATTAAGATAATACTTATTGAATTCATAAACTAAAGGGAACATAAAAGAACTAAAAGATATCACGAAATCAGTACTATAAAATTAAATCACCAAATAAGAGAACATATAAGAAAAAGTCAATATATACTTCATATTTTAATTTTCATTATATTAAAATAAAACTCAAGGTAAAATTTTTAACCTACCTTTCCAATCTAAATTAGATACAATGATTAATAATATTCTAAAAGAACATATGTTTCCTCTTAAAGTAACAAATGTGAGGATTCTATACTTCACCATCCTTAATAAATGATGACTAACTACGAAGCAAGATTTCATACCAACAATTAATAACTTTATTTATTCAAAACAAGATCCTTTAATTATATATCACCTCAACCAATATCCAACCTATTTATATTTTAGCTTCTAATATTGAAATCACTCCCCTAAAACTAATTAATCATTTTCCCTAATCAATTCAAGAGAAATAATTAAAAAGGAAGTCTCAATTCAAGAAAAAATTATTTAAATAATTTTCCCTTCATTACCCGACTTAAGTAACTAAATTTCATAGTTCTCAAAATCAATTAATACTCTCAAACAAAAGAGTTCATTTGCTTTAGACATAAACAACTTTCTATAACTACTGCAAGAAGTTCATTCATTTAATCGAGGCTTCTAATAATCTAAATAAGCAATTAAGTCAATTCCCTCTAAAACATTATTTTACTAATGGGTCAATTTATCCTAACAACACTACTAATTATAAGAAATACTTTCTATGATAACCAATTATTAACTAGACTATTCTCTCTTTAAATAACATAAATATATATATATCAATCTAACAAAATATACATATAAAA
>VDFB02197389.1:0-24325 GCA_007258455.2 Sequoia sempervirens | reverse complement strand
TTGATCTTTCTAAGGATCCCTCTTATAGAGCGAAAGCCCATACTTATGGAAATAGAATGAATAAACAACCGAGCCTTCCTGAAGCACCTAAACCTAAAACTAAAGAACCTAGTGATTACGATATTGTCAAGCAACCTCAGGTTACTCTAGCTAAGATCTCACTATGGGACTTGCTTTAGTCTGCTCCAATTTATCAAGGTATGCTTCAAGAAGTCTTGCAAAAGATCCTCTTGCCTTCTTGTACTAGGATGACAAATGCTGATGTGTTGATATCTCATATTTGTGTGAATTCGCCAAATATTGCATTCTATCCACAAGAAATTCCACCCATGGATGTACAGAAGCAAGTGGATCCTCTAATGATCATAGTTAACGCTAATAATATCGACATTAGACGTACTCTCATTGATGTTGGTTTGGCACTCAATGTGTGTAGTATTGATCTATTACCTAAGATTAATATTGATTCATATTCTCTTAATGCTTCTTCTATTGACATTTGTGGGTTCGATAATGTTGGTCAAAAACCCCTAGGCACGATAGTCTTGCCTTTGAGGTTAGGACCTATTACCATACCCACCCTTGCATATGTTATGTTAAAAAAGATACCATATAATATTCTTCTTGGTAGACCATGGATTCATGCTATGGGTGCAATCTCGTCTACCTTGCATAAATCTATTAAGTTCATTTGCAATAATAGAGTAGTCATAGTCAAGGATGACCCTGAGGCTATGCACTTATGTGAGATGGAAACTGCTGGTTAGGTTTCAGTTGTACCTACTCATATTCATTCAGTTTCTTCCATTGTTTCGATGTTTACTCCAGCAATACCTACTACAAAGGATACTTTTGAGATAGATGTCCTTGAAGAAGATCCTTCTAAAGAAAAAATTCCTTAGTCTACAAGTTCTACTTCTCAAGAAAATGCATGTCCTGTTGATGATTGGGGTTCTCTAGACTTTACAGACTCCTTTAGTGGAGAATATAAAGTCAACCTAGTCCACTTGAGCCTTCCAATAACATCATCCTCACCTACTACCAAAGATGATTATTCTTCTTTATTGTGGGATAGTGTGAACATAAATTGTAATATTCTTAGTGTTAATCCTCCTTTTGAGGAAGATGATTACACTTATGCTAAAGAGAGTCTTGTTAATGAGGATGATGGAAATCCCATAGAGGATCATAATACATATGGTTGGAACAATGCTCTCTGTGGAGATCCTACTCCTTTGTCTTTTGTCTCCATGTCTTCTACTTGTAAGTAGTCAAGTCTTTCTCCAAAAAAGAAAAGGTTGCTTCTTGCTCCTCATTATTTTTTTGAGAAAGAGTGTATTTTGTTGTGGCTTCTAAAATCCCACTTAATTACTCTTCCTTCCCCTACACGTAAGAAATCTCATAAGCATGATAAAGAAAAAAATTCTTTCTATGCATACCATTGAGTGCTTGGTCATTCCACTAGTGAATGTAATGCCTTGAAGGATGTAATACAACAACTTCATGATTCAAGTTCCATCACTCAATTGTTTGCTGATGCACCTGCCTCTTCTTCAAATGACAAGTGATATCGAGGTTTGCCTCTATCCTATGTGTTCTAAGTATCTTGCATGGTTCTCCTCCCCTGTATGTTAGGGGTAGTGATAACTTGTTTTGGAGATGTGCATAGTTCTAAGGACCCCCTCTCTTCTCTTTGTCTTTCAAATAGTGCATCCCTTGAGTGGACCCATTTTCTTTTGAAGGGCTCTTGAGGGACCCCTTTTAAAGCCTTCCAATTTGTTGACGGTTTGCATGACTATTTGCTTGATCGCTTGCGTGGACACTTTATTTTTGGACATGGTTTATCTGTAGGTAAACATGTCGCTTTGTAGGTGCACCTATGAAGCTTCTTTCCAACCTGAATCTATAGAGTCTCCTCCTTTGGGTTTCCTCCATGTAAGAGATCTTGGAGGTCATCTTTGTAGGTCTAAGGGCTTGTGGCACTTTCATCTAGGGTTTTCTTCATGAGAAATCTTGGGGATACCTTCTGCAAGTCTCAGGGCCTATAAGGCATATACTTCTAATGCTGGCTTTCTTCATGTGAGAGATCTTGGGGTTGTTTCCCTTGCAGCCTATGGCCCACTGTGACACTTTCATCTTGGCGGGTATTTGTCCATCATTGGTCCTAGGGCCTTCAGCAGGCTTTTGTTCAACTGTGAAGTTCCACAGATCTACAAAGTCCATTTTGTTCAACTCCCTCAGCTCCAAGGACCTATGGAGCCATTTCTCTTGGAATTTTCATTCCTCCTTCTCACTCTCTCTTGAGCCTTTTCACTTCTCTTATCTTGTGTATACTAGATCAAAGATCTGCATCTTCTTCATCCTATGTATATACTTCTTTCTCCCCTCAATTGTATATACCGAATTGAAGATTTACATCTTCTTCTCCCCGAGTATATGCCCCTTCTTCTCTTTGTTTTAGAATTATTCTAAGTTTGTTATTTCTTAATTTGGGGATGACACATAGTACTAAGACAAACTTCTACATCAAGGTCTCTTTCACTTTGCTGACTCAAATCCTTTAACTTTTTATATTCTAACATTGTTGTTTGGTGTAGGTTTTTCTTGTCTAATGCATTTGTTTTGTAGGTCTTCAGCCTGGGGCCATGCTTCCATGGTTCAAAGAGTTATCCGCTTCCCATAAGATCATTTTGGCATAATGATGCTATTTATGTTTAGTAGATTTCGTTTAGCGTGCATATTAGTGTAGATTCATATTCCCACTAAAGTGGGGAAAAATGTAATGTTGTAAAATTGCACCCCTTGCAATTTCACATGCATTCTTGTATCTACTTTAGTGTCCACTCCCTTAGCATCTTGTGTAGGCTCATTTTAGCCCTTGCATCAACCTTGTTCCCTTCTCAAGATGCTCCAACACCCCTTTTCAACAACTACCCTCACGTGTCATCTTTTCTTCAAACTTTTTGCTTTTCCCATTTGCATCGTTTTGTAGCATGACGTGTATGGAAACTAGCACACCGTGAGGATGTCTATGCACCACGCTAGCATCCTGTGATGTTTCAATGTTCAAGCGACTATTTCCATTCATTTTTTCCACTTGTCATCTACCTTTTTCAGTGGTAACAGCTTGGGTTTCCTTGTAACTGCTCGGGAAGCTTCTTTTTGTTTCTCTTCTCCCTTTAAAAGTTATCTTTCCAATTCACTTGTGCTTCTAGCTTCACTCTAGCTTCATTTTGGCCTTGGTTCTAGCATTTTGTCTCTTGTTGTTTTTCTTGCATAGCTCAATACAACTTGTTACAACAACTTCAAGCACTCTCAAGCTCTCTTAGCAGCATTCTTTGTAGCCCTCTTGGGTCTTGTCTTTGATCTCACATCTATCTCCCTTTCCTTATTCTTGCGAGCATCTTGGGATTCCATATCCCCTATCTATTGTATCTTTACTTCATGATACGAGTTCTCCTCCTCGAGCATGGATTGCTTTTATCACCTACATTTTGTGATATGGGTTCTCCTCGAGTGGGGTTTGCTTTTATCACTCATACTTGGTGGTGTAGTTTCTACTCCTGAAGCAAATTTTTCTTTCACCATGCACTTTATCCATTTTAATTCATCTCCCTCTATCTTTTTGGTTGTCGATGGAGGTGGGAACACCAAAATGGGGGTTTGACTAAGGAAAACCCCTATATAGCCTCAACACTTTTTCCAAATCTTACACATGTAGGTATGGAAGATATTCACGTGCTGGAGGCTTCATTACTTTAGTTTTCACGAGCATCTTCTATCTCTTATCCCTTATCTCCATCATTTCTACTTCACTTTATTTTAGTTATATTATATTCTTTTTCTTTCTCACGTTCCAAGATTTCTTAGAAATTAGAGTAGAGGTAGCCACTTTGTCATTTTCTGTGATAAACTCACTTTCTAGTCCATGCGAGACTCCAACACACCTCTTGGATGCTAGAGTATTGCACTTTTGTCCGTATCCCATGCTAATGTCCTTTGTCCAAGAGCTTTTCAATTTGTCCAGGAAATCTTCATGACCTGCTCTTTTTGATTCTAGAATTTTCAGGCCGTTCCTTGAGGTAGTTTAGGGTAGGTTGCCCTGTAAGGCTCTCTAAATGAAGATAACTCACGAGTAGTGAATCCCCCTTCTCTACATAGGGTATAGGGTTGAGGATATTGGATTATGGTTGAGGGTATAAGGTGTCTATTTAGGGTTGAGGGTATAGAGTATAGGGTTTAGGGTATATGGATTAGGGTTGAGGGTGTAGGTTTTAGGGTTTAAGGTATAGTGTTGAGAGTTGAGGGATAGTGTTCAAGGTTGAGGGTATAGGTTTAAGAATATAGGGCATAGGGATTATGGTTTAGGATATTGGGTATGTAGGGTTGAGGGTATAAGCTATAGGTTTGATGGTTGAGAGTTGAGGGTTTAGGGTTTAAGTATAGGGTATAGGTTATAGGGTATAGGGTTGAGCTTTGAGGGTGTAGGGTTTAGGGTTTAAGGTATAGGGTTGAGGGTATAAGGTTAAGTGTATTGCTATATAATGATTCTTAATGATCTACTTTCCTCAAGCTCCTCTATGATAGCTCTTTTCCTTAAATTATTATTCTCCGTAGTGAACAAAAAGGAAATAGGGTTCCAACCTTTGGGAGATGAAATTGGACCTATTTCACACTTCAATTCATTAGGAAACTAGATCCTTTAACCAAGCAACTTGATTGAGGAATGGCTAGTGGATTCCTTGGATAATTGGATGGGGGTTCACCATTAAATGAAGCTTCCAAAGGCAGAAATGTAAACACTTATGAAAAATCGCTATGAAACCTAAAAAATTGAAAGCATGAAATCAAACTAATAAAATGAATGGAGAAAAAAAGAACTTGGATGAATGGAGATGCCAAGACAAGATCTACAAACTCTGAAAACTATAGTTAGGGTTTTGCACTGGGGCTAATACACCAGGTAGGGTGTATGAGTATTGTTGTAGAGTTTTCAAGGCATAATCTGGAATTCTTCTAATAACTATCAGGATTAGCTAAATGACAATCAAAAACTATCTTGGGACTAATATGCCAAGTTGGGTGATTTAGTCCACCTATAGGATTTTCTAAGTATCATTTTGAGTCCTCCAAACCTAGATTCAACATTATTAAATGCTATCAAAAGGCTATATTAGGGACTAAATCACCAGGTTGGGTGAATGAGTCTAGTTCACATAAATCTACAGAACACACATCAGAAGAGAGGGAAAAATATTATTTTGTTAGAGGATGGGGATACCTTATTCAAACCCCATTTTGGTAATTAAACCTTGAAATGAAATGAAATATAATGAAGGAATGATGAATGAACCAATGGAATATTACAACTCACCAAACCATTGAAATGAATGTTGCAAACTTGTGTGAAATGGCTAGCATGAATCTGGATCCTGACTCTTGATTGAATGCTTGAAGATTTGTTTTGAATGCTTGCTTGAATCATGAAACCTACATCAGAAATGCTATCTCACAAACACACATGATGCATGAAGACTTTGACATGATGCTTGAATCTTGAATATTGCTCCAAATGCTTGATAACTTACTCTTTAATGCTCTTAATCTCCTAACCTTGCTAGGATAATTGGATACTTGAAAGCTCTAGGTCCTAGATAAACATTTCTAGGTGAAATAATGATTTGAAACCTTAGTTTTATAAGCATCCTATCTAATTTACCATTTATTAGATCCTAAATGTCAAAATTTGTAAAATTTAAATTAAAAACCTTGATTTCTCGCTCAAAACCCTAAAAATACCCCAAATGGGACTTACGCCAAGGGGTGGCATATTAGTTCCACCCTAAGTTTTTGGGGTGAAATTAAGAATGTCGGGGGGTTAGAATATTAAATGCATTTATTAGATTTGTCAGGATTTCAGTTGAAATAAGCCTTGGGATATGTAATAGAGGGTCTTAGGGGCCTATTATTGATGATTTAAGGTACATGAATGTAATGGTACTAAAATAGGTCCAAGTAGAGTGTGAAACTGTATTATCTCCAAGAAGGGAGTATAATTTTTGACACTACATTTAGCCCCCACTTTAGTGAGAGGACGACCTTGTGTCAAACTCACACTAAAGTAGAAAAATAAACATCAAGATGGGTTAAAGTGTACAAATTCTAGTTATATAGGATTACAACGATCAAGAAGGATGATCAAGCCTCCAGGATCAAGATCCTATAGCAAACCAACATAGGCACAAAAGAACACACATGTGAATGATGTATGAAGCAACAACAAGATGCAAGCATACACTGTAAAAGACATAAAGATGAAAGAAAAAGAAAAAAAAGGGTGGATCAAGTCTTGACAGTCTATCCAACATGATTTGGACAAGGTCTAAGCTATTTTTCTAGAAAAATATTTACACTTGGAACACAATGTCCACTATGCACAAACAAAACACACACTCACATATGAGCTAGTGGAATATGATATATACTAGGTCATCCCCCAGAGAGGTGAGACACACACACGATTGGTATGTGCCCACACAAACAAGAAAGTGGCTATGGGAAAATCATGCCTATGGTCAATTCCCATACATACTAACTATACCAAAGCTATACCTCCTGATAAATTTTATAAGGTGCCACACAACATGAACAATGAGATTCATGTGGAAAGAAAAACTTCATATGATAACAATGATGAATAAACAGGATGGCTCCATAGGTAGGCAAAGTGTGTTATGCAAGGTGGCCATATAATAGTTATTGTAAGTGCAAAATAGTGTAAGGTACATTCAAAGGGGTTTTTCTTAGTTCATGTAAGGTCTCTTCTTAGGGAACATCGTGCCTAATATATCCAAGAGAGGAAAAATCAAAGAAATATCACGTACTCAGAGGAAATAAAACCCAATGATACCACCAAGAAAAGGACGCATCGCAAGAAGAAAGAAAACTGCACCATGAAACATGCAAAATATTGAAAGATAGTATCAATGTATGCCCCCGCTTTAAAGAAATTGCTACCCCATTGTTGTGAGCAATTGCTTTAAAGTAGCCAATGTTCAATCCTAGGACATGAGAGCTCATTTGGAAAGACCAATGCCAAGTCACATGTTCCTAAATGAAATGATATCATGAATAAAGGGTTTCCCCCAAAATGTAATGCTAAACATAGAAAAAAAAAAGTACTTTAAAGAAGCCAATGTTCAATCCTAGGTCGAAGATGGCAGGGTGAAGCTGGTTAAGGTAGATAATTTGATGAATGTTGCTGATTCTTTAAATCAGCCTATGAGCACAGAGAAGTTCAGATGGTGTTCATAGACTATGGGTCTTTTAGCCCTTAGCAATTAAAGAGATGATGTTTACAACCTCATATTGCTCTTTCAAGGTGTTCAACAAGTGGGAGATTTATTGGGAAAATGTGTCTCAACCTTGCAATTATATGTAGTTTATTTTTGATACTACGATACATATTTATATATATGTTTCCCAGTTACACCGATAGGTGTATAAAATGGTAGCACAAAGCGAAATGTGAGTGTGTTAATTTTCTTAGGAAAATTCTAGAATGGCTGATATACATTAAATAAAGGATATATTATAAATCTAGACCATTTTTTATTAGGTTTTAGATATAATGGTAGATATTTGGTTGGCCTATCTTGCCCTAGAATGTAACTCTATTTTATGAGGGAATTGTATTATGACTATGGAAGAGATTGTGAAGATTTTTGAAAATCTAATAGCGGTGGTGTTGTCTATTGATCTCTGAGTGGTGATACTCCTGTGAGAAGCTTTCTCTGCAAGTATATTGTAATATTTGTGATTTACTGGATAATATATATTGGGCGACTTTTAGAGTGTGGGGTTTTTCTCCCAAAAGGTTTTTCCCCACGTAAATCATTGTCTCATGGTATGCATGATATTTATGTTTATTTTTGTTTAAGTTTTTGTAACTATTAAATATTTGTAAAAGTTTTGAATTATTCTCCTCTCAAGATTAGTGTAGGAAGTTGTTCCGCTACCTTAGCTTCCTTACATGTGGATCTTGATTCTTGCTTGAATAGGATAGATCTTGAATGAAATGCTAGCTTGAATCATGAAACCCTACATCACTATTGTTAGCTCAAAAACAAACATGATCCATGAAGAATTTGACATGATACTTGATGCTTGAATAATGCTCTAGAATGCTTGATGATCTACCCTTGAAGACTCTTGAATTCTCTTATGAACTCAAACTTTCTATTATGAATGCTCTCACAAAAGTCTTAGGTGAAAATAAGTGAGATAAACTTATATTTATACTTAATTACATGCAAGAATTCTCAAAATTATAACATGACAAGCCGACATCAGATCTAGGAGGATAAAATCCCATGAAAATTTTGAATTAATTTGAATTTTGGCCCATATGAGACTCATTCGCCCAAGGTGGTGAATGAGTCCCATTAGGCATAATTTATGGGACCATTTTTAAAAATGCTTAGAAAGGTGTGAAACTAGGTTCAGGACCCAAAAACCTAGGTGGGACTCATTCTCCCAAGGTGGTAAATGAGTCCTAGATCACTAAATCTGGGCCCTACAACCTAAAAACACCTAAATTATGATTGGATGTTGGTTTGCATCAGGATTATCCTCGAAAAGATACGTTAAATGAGGCTTGTGGATGTAAAATAAGGCCAATTAAAGCATAAAAAGCCCAATTATTTACGACAACCCTTAAAAAATGTGAAAGTGTGTTACAACACTTTACAACACTTTAAATAATGCATGATTAAGGTTAAAAAGAGATTTATTAGGTTCAATTAATTAATAAAACCTCATAAAAGTGTGAAAGTGTGTTACAACACTTCACAACACTTTAACAAGATACCATTTATGTTCATTAGTTCACAAGGGCCCAAGACCTAATGTGGATGTGTAAAACACATCACAACACTAGGTTGAGGCGATATCAAGTCCAATTTATCATTAATTATTCTCAAATCAGGTAAGGGAAAGGCATACTTTTTCCATTACCACATTTAGCCCCCACTTTAGTGAGAGGATGAACTTGCTTCAAACTCACACTAAAGTAGACATTCAAGAGGGGTCCAAATGTACTGATGTAGATGGTTTCGGATAACAAAGATCAAGGAGGTAATCAAGCCCCCAAGTTCCAAGATCCTAAGTCAAATTGACATAAGTAGAAAATGACACACACTAGGTGTATGATATGTAGCATCAAGATACACAAACATGAAATGTCAATACTTAAAAGAAATAAAAAAAGAAGTAAAAATAAAAATAAAGTGGATCAAGCTTCAACCGTTTGTCCAACACGTTGTGGATTAGATCTAGGTTGTTTGTAAGGGAACTCTTGGCTGTCCACTAGGTGAGTAATCCAAGAAGGTGAGACACATATGGATGATATGTGCTCACACACACACGTGAGTGGCTTAGGGAAATTTATGCCTCAGATTGGCTTCCTATCCAACCATACCAAAGTTATACCTCCTGATATCTTTGATAAGGTGCCACGCAAAAAAATGAACTTCGAGCTTCATGAGAAAAGAAAAATTTTGTATGCTTGGAGCTCATGAACAAATAATGAATTTCAAGCTTCATTAGGCAAGCAAAACTTCATATTCTTGGAACTCATGAAAAAACGATGTTGTAAATGAAAAGTAGTGTAAGGAATGTTCAAAGGGATTTTGCTTAGTTCATGCAAGGTCTCTTCTTAGGGAGAATTGTGCCTAATGTATCCAAGAGAGGACAAGTTAATTAAATATCATGCTCTCAGAGGAAATCAAACCCAATGATGCCACCAAGAAAATGACACATTGCAAGAAAAAAAAAAGAAAATTGCATAGTGAAACATGAGTGTCAATGTATGCCCCCACTTTAAAGAGGTTACTAACACCATTACTATGAGAAATTTCTTTAAAGTAGAAGAAGACACGAGAGCTTATTTAGAAAGCCCTATGCCAAGTCATATGTTTCCAAATCAAACTACATCATGAATAAGTGTGTCACATGCAAGTCAACTTAAGGCATGTCACCCACATCCCAAGCTTGCTCTTATATGTACATGGAAGGTGGTCAACTAACCAAAAGAGACAACAACAAGTGACATATGAGGACAAGGATACCTAACCCCTTGCCCCCACTTAGTGTCTAGGACATGGATGAGCCAAAATTAAAAGAGGAATTAGATTCTTCAACACAAGGAAGAGAACCACGGTCCTTAAGATATTTAATTTTGATACTAAAAGCCTTACATTCATTAGTAGAATGACCGTGAAATCTATGATATGCACAAAATGAACTGTTGTAGTAAAATTTCTTTTGTGTTCTTGGAGGGATAGGTATCAAACGATCTTGGAGGAGTCTCAACAATATACTCTCTTGATTAATTGTAGAAGATGTTTCATTATTTTGTGACAAAGATATCTCTTGCTTAAGACACGATGTCATGTACTTACACAAGACTCTTTGGATTGCGAGATTTTGTACTCTCCTTTACAAGAGGGTGTAAAATCTATCAAATTTGAATCATTATTGTTTTTTGTGATGACATTGACATTAAGCAAAGACTTATTTGTTTCTTTCAAAGGATAACAATCAAAACCACTAGTGTCTATCAACTTAGGATGCACTACTATTAAAGTTAGCTTAGAAGGATCTTTTGTAAGAGTGTTGATATTAAATGAAGGTTTTTTTGTGCTTTTCGAGGGGTAATAACCAAGACCAGTAATATTTTCTTGCGTGTGAGGCTATATAGGACACATATACCTTGTGCTCTAGCACCACATCATTTTCCACTATAATCAAGTTGTTTCATCATTTCATAACCTTTTCCATAAAGATTCTTCATCTCTTTTGGATTCGGTGGTTGCTCGTAATTAAGTTCATCAAAGTTTGTTGTGTAATTTTTTGTTGTTAAAAGGAACAGGACAACTGAGAGGGGGTGAATTAGTTGTCCCAAAATTCAATCACAAAACTTCAAACACTTATCAACTTCACAACCACACTAATCTATTATTAAGTATGAACATGTAATGTAGATAATATAAAGTAAGATCAACACAATGAACACTAGATTTTATGTGGAAAACCAAATAAGGGGAAAACCACAGTGAGGATTAACTCACAATATAAAGTAGTAACAAAAATGAATATATAAGGCTCACTGCCAAAGCACTCACTGCCCAGAGTAGGACTCATTGTCTAGATCTGCTTAGACAAAGAGGCTCACTGCCTACAAAAGGATTACAAAACGAAATTGGATTCACAACTAAAATGAACTGATGAGAGCGTACCTAACAAGTGATAATATAGTTCCAGTGATGCTCAATAGACTGACTTAACACACTTCATCATTTTTCACTTCTTCACATTCGCATTAATGTCATTCCTTTCTCTCTTCACATCATGTCATCAATCTTCAAAAATTGTCTGACATATATATCTAACCTATGCACAAGCATCAATTAGGTCAGCCTAATTAGATGCAACCATTATTCATCAAAGATATCAATTGTTAACTTCAAGCTTTCACAAAAACTTCCAAAGGTGATTCAAATGTTCAACACGCTGCACCATGTTGGCATGGACCTAAGATAGGTTACACATATATCCACATAAAAAATTAATTCACCATACCACCAATTATCCATGAGATTGGCCAGAGATAGGCTTAATAGAAAATATGCAACAACAGAATAATGCCGATACACCATACAAGCACCTAAGCATGAGAGATTCTAAACATACATGCTTTCAATATCAATAAAATAATTCCCAAAACCACAAGTAGCAACTATCAACCACAAAGGATTGCAAACCAAGATATCAGAGGATGAAGACTATATACCGGTTTAGATACCGAACCAAAATACTAGATCAAACAATAACTTAGTCTTGTATTCCAAAACCCATATAACGTGGTGACATCAATGACAATACAAAACTATATAGATAGCCATTCTTCTTCATTCTTCCAACAGTTGTCTTTTGTTCTAAAGTGGTTGAGGTGGATGCTTTTGAAGGGTCTTTTGAATTTTGTGTTGACATAACTACTTTTTATTTTCCCTTTTCAAACTCTTTATTTATGATATTGTATTCTCCCATGAATGATGAGTCAAAATCCAATGATCCCAAATCATCTAGTGATATCATTATGAAGGGTTTAGGACATCTATCCTTTTGTTGTTCTTGCATGGGTTCCACTTGTGTAGTTGGTGTTAATGTTTTCAAAGGTTTTTCCTTTCCTTTCTCAATGTTCAAACAACTGTTTGGGTTAGAGTTAGCTTCGAGTATGTACACTTTGTTGTTGTAAATATACTTCATTTTATGATGAAGAGTAGAAGGAACTCCATTCATTGCATGAATCCACATCCTACCTAAAAGGAGGTTATACGAAACATCATGAGGCATAACATGGATCGATGTTTCTAATGTGGCTATTCTAGAACTTGTAATAGGAAAAGTGATCACACCAAGCGGTTGTTTTCCTACATTTTCAAATACCTTAATAGACAAAGAGTCAGGTTGAATTTTTGATTTGTCCACACCAAGCCTATCCAAAAGGTTTACACTACACACATTAACAGAAAAGCCATTTTCGACAAGGGTTCACTTTATCTCTATTCTATTATATTTAGCTATTATTATAAAAGCATCATTTTTTTTGCACTTCCAAAGGGGGGAGCTCACTTTGGTGGAAAACAATGTCAACTTTTATTCCTTAAATCATGGCTACTATGTCATTCAGTTGTGCATTAGAAGGGATAAGAACTTGTTGCAAGGAACTTTGAATCATGTTATGATAGTGGGGAGAGGCTTTAATAAGGTCGCACAATGATATCTTTTTGGGAGTATTTTTAAGTTTTTCAACAAGATCATATTCCTTTCCACTTTGTACAAGCAAATGAGGGGGATCAGGAAAGATAGGATTAGGCAATGGAAGGGATGTTGGAGGTGTTTGTCTTGGTTGTAGATTTTTTCTAGTGTTATATGTGTGAGAAACAATATTATTCTTAGGTTGGTAAAAGATAAGTTTGGGTTTATTTTGAGTTTGTGGTTTGTGTGAAGGTGGATAAAAAATTAGAGTATTCTTAGGATGTCCCACAGGGTAAGTAGGAGGTCCAATAGCCAAGGGGGATCTAATGGACACTTGTGTATTCATAACCTCAGTAGTCTTGGTTTGATGTATTTCTAATAAAGGGAAATCTAGTATCATACTTTCACCATAATCCAAGGAAGTCACATCACTATTATTGTCATTTTCTTGTACCATGATATCCTCCCTAGGAGGAGAGTTTTTAGGAGAACTACAAACCAAATGTTCTTGACATTCAAGAATTGGTTCTTCCAAAATGACTTCATCGCAAGTAGGGGAATGATCAATGGTTGAATCTTCTTGCTTGCCAATGATGGTTTTTTCTTGTTCAATAATGTTTTCTCTAGGGTAAGAGAGGAAATCAAGATTCCCATGACTTTCATTGATTGTATTTTCTAACATTAAAGTATCTTCTTCACAACTGGGAGAGATACTAGGAGAAGAAAAAATGTGATTGTCATGATCATTTATGATTTCCTTCCTTTGTTCCCTAATGTCTTCCAAAATAGGATAGGTATGGGAATAATCATAAAGAGGGTTGTTATAGACCTTAAAGGTTTGATCACTCAACACTAACATATCCTCCTCACATTCAATTTCATCCTCCAAAACATTATCACAAGAGGGGAAAGTGTTGGAAGGTGAATGTAGACTAAGTGAAGTGTATGTTTCAATGATCTCTTGTTGTGTTATGTTATCATAATGATTACCTATGGTTGTTTCTTCTTGTTAATCAATGTCTTGTCCACCAAGAGATGCAAGAGGAGAGAAACAACTAGGATTCTCAAAACTCTCATTTATTGATTCTTCTAACACCAAAATATCTTCTTCACAAATAGGAGAGATATTAGGAGAAGAACAAATATGATCATTAGGATTGTCCAAGGTTGTATTCACTTTCACTAAAACACTCTCATAGGGAGGGGATATGAAATTTTTCTTAGCATGCCTAGAAAGGTAAGCTACTAATATTGTTGGAACAAAAATGAAAAGAACTTCTAACCATCTCATGCAATGTTTGAATAATGTAAACAATGTATATCCAAAGATGCAAACACTTTTTAACCAATGTATCCAAAACTTTTAAGAATCCCAACAATGTGTATCTAAAAATGAAAAGCACTTTTATCAAACTTATGCAAAGATTTATGAATGTAAATATTGTGTATGTAAAAGTGAAAAGTACTTTTATCCATATTATGCAAAGTTTCAAAAATGTGAACATTTTCAGATCCTATGATGTTTTCTATTGAAATGATTTAAAAAATGACTACCCTAAATTGATGTTTTTTAACTAGATGCAGAAAATAGAAGTTGCCAAAACTTTCCAAACTTATAGTATATGTTACTAGAAATATTAGGAACCATAGAAATGAGATTTTTAATGCTGTTAAAGGAAGTTTAAAATTTGGACTAGACTGAATCGCCCAAAGGGGTGTGTGTGTCCTAGTTAGGTTTTTTTTTCAATTTTTTTAGCAAATTTCAAGTGACTTTAATAAATTTTATGTTGTATGATCTGAAACCTAAGTGAAAATGCATATTTTGTATGATTTTCAATGATTTGAGATGAAAAAATGTAGCCTATAAGAATTTTCACTAATGCAAAAGTAGAAACCCTAGAATGCCAATTAACTAATGCAATCCCTAATGCGATGTTAATGCAGCAAGATATAGGATGATGATGCACTCCAAATCAGAAAATGAAATGTTCTAAAATAAAGTTCACCAAAATGAAACAATGGAAATAGGTGTTCCACCTCTTGGGAGGTGGAACACAAACTAGGTATTTAGAGACCCACACCTATTTCAGTCAAGTTTCACTTAAGGAAACCCTCGACATCTCACCCCAAGAGTGGAATAGAGGCAAGAGATTTTATAGAAGGGTATCCTAGGGCATGTTTAGAGATTAATTGAGGTTTAATGAGGGGTTCACCACCAAGCTAGGGTTTGGAAAAATGTATGAAATGCAAGATCTAATGAAACGCAAGATCTAATGATTGAACTCAATGATGCAAGAGTGAAAGAAACATAGGTGGTGGATACCCCCAAACCAACCCAAACTAATCACACTCATCATGAAACCAACCCTTGCAACATAATCCACTTCCCTTTCCTCAAACACACACCTAAAGGATTTTAGCCCTTAAAAACTGACTTTTCACAATATGTTTTAGAGAAGGCCATACAAGTACCTTCTTGACACCTTCTGAGACTCAAAACATGATCTAACACAACTTTCCAAAATATTCTAGAAGGTTTCTTTGAGACAATTTTGTAAACCAATAGACTATCCTGCCTTTTAGGCCACCAAATAGCCCTCTTTTACAAAGGAGATACCTCCTAAACACCTATTCTTCACTAAAAATCATTAGAAAGTCACTAATTGTGTTCCAAAACAAAAAAATCCATAGTAATTTGTCAATTCCATGACATTTAGGACACTGTATTCTAAAACCCTCACTTTTCATGCAATTTTCAAAGGTTTATTGAAACTCCTATTTCCCATACTTTCCCGACTCAACCAATGCATCCAACAGACCAAAAATAACCTACAAAAACTCACAAATCCATTACATGGACAATTCCATCACTATTTTTCCAAAACCCTACCATAGCACCTCAATTTCACATGGAAAATAATGCAATTCTTCCCCAGGGCATCATCCCAAAACCAACAACTTGAATCCTCGACCTTAAAAGCAATAAAAACATATAACCTAACATAAGAGGAGTCATTCCATCAAGACACAAGATTTTACAGTAGGTGGAATGACTAAAACATAATTTAAACTTCAATCAAACCCTTTTCTAGCCTTTAACAAGCAATTTTTTAGAAAATTATTGAGTTCTCCCACAAATCACAATGAAAAATTATGAAACTTGATTCAAAAGGAAACTAACTCATTCTACTACAAAAAACCATGAGTTTCAAAGCAAATACAATTTGTATGGGGTCGTACAGTTCCTGAAAAGTGCACAATAACAGAGAAAATTGTAGAAAACTTGTTGTATTTGATATGGATTATTCAAAAACAAACTTCAACAATCGATCCTTGAGACTTGTAGAGGATTTTATAGCTTTTACATTCAAATTCTAACCAACTAATTTTCATAACTGTCTTTTAAACTTCTATGTCCCTTCAACTTCCTAAATGTTGCACTTTTGCAATTTTTTGCTCATGACAACATTTACATTTTTTTTTCAACTTTTATTAACTTGACACCAATGACTCAAAATACCCCAATTACATATAAAATGGTCTCATTAGACCTTATTTAGTGTAAATAGACTCAAATTACTCCAAACTCCCTAGACTCACCTAATGACCAACCTATCAAACCTTCAAATGCTAAAATTTGCAATTAAGGGCTTAGGTGCTCCTGCACCATACAACCCCATTGAAAAGAGATCATGTCACATGAGTTATGCCTTGCCTCTATTCCTCCATGCTTCCCACATACTCTATGATATGCAAACACCTTCCACTAGTTCAAATACTAGGATCTTCTAACCTGCCCTGCATCCTTGACCTTGCTTGCACATGAACTTGTCTCCATCTTTGCAATTAGACCTGCTAGTTGTCTTCTATTTGTTGTTTGATCAAAACCTAACATTTTTTCTGCCTTCACATCCTAAAAAAAAATCTTACTAGTTGTTCCTTGATCTGTCTTCCCCTTTATCTCATTTCCATACTTATATCTATCCTTAAATCTTTTTCCAATTTGTCCCTTTACAACTGTCACCAAACCAATTGTCTTATCAACCTTTTGTCCCATCATACTGTCCTTATAACCCACTATACTCACTGTACCTAAAAATTCCACTTTTCCTTTAGCCTTATTCTCAACCAAAGGGCACACCATTGTACAAACCAATACATTATCATTCTAATTCACTGTCAATCCATTCTTCATGATTGTATCAACCTTCACACCTGCTATCCTAACATTCCCAAGCTTTGAAGCAATTGTTGCACCTATATTTTTGTCTTCCCTTACAACCTTTACAAGTTATTTCTTCCCACACATGATTACCTTATCCTTACCTTTGTCTTCTTCCACAAGTGAAGTAAAAAAAAATGTACATCCATCTTTCTCTATAGTATATTCTCAGTAGAGCCTGAATCAATGTCAATTTTGCATACCTTATTCTTACATTTACATGTTGTTTTGAGGAGATTCTTTCTTTGCAATGGTTCCATCTCCTTTTCTGCCTTAAGTATGGTCTTCCTCATCATCAAAGTTCACCTGTTTTAGGAGCATCATGATAACTTGCAGAATTAGTACTCACACACTCCTCTTCTTGTACTATTTGAGCCCTCCTTTTAGTCCTCTTTTCACCTCCACTAGATGAAGTACCAAAATTTTCAGGTCATTTCCAAGAAGGATGACCAAATTCATTGCAGTTGTAGCATCTTCCTAAAAAGACATTTGAACTTCTACCACCACTAAATCTGCCTCTAACACTTCTAAAACCTCCTCTTGCATCAACACCTTGTTCCTTACCTTTACTTGCTTCTTCTTGTTCCTCATTTGGCTTCCTTGATGTAGGGATTGATCCTCTCCCTCTTGTGTCATTACCTCTACCTCTAATAGAATTCTCTTGTCTCCTTTTGATCTTTTCCTCCACCCTAATAGCTAGAACTTGAAAACACTCTTCAACAGTCTTTGGGTTAGAAACAACCAATTCATCTTGTATATTGAATCTAAGGCCACCTAAGTATCTAGCCACTTTTTCAACTTCATCTTCATCTCTTCTTGACTTTATAATTAATTTGTAGAATTCAATAGTATAGGCCTTAACATCTATATCCTTTTGCTTCAAACCTTGTAATTTCTTATACAATTGAATTTCATAGTCTGTTGGAAGAAATTTACCTTTAAGTCTTGCTACCATCTTGTCCCAAGAAACTATCCTTGACTTACCTTGCTTTCTTCTTTCTGTTTGCTCATAGTCCCACCATAGAAGTGCATGACCTTTGAGTTTTGTCTTTGCCACCTTCACCTTCTTCTCATTTGAAATGTCTTCACTTTCAAATTGGTTGTCCATAGTTGCAATCCAATCAAACAACTCTTCCTCATTCAAATTTCCACCATACATAGGTAGATTAACATTTACCTTATGAGAATCACCTTTAAATGCCTTGAGAAACTTTTCCATCCTCTAATATTTAGGGTCTAACTCCTCATCCACATCTTCATACTCTTCATCTTCTTCCTCATCTGATTCACTCTTAGGTTCATCTCTTCTCTTCTTTGTTTCCAAGGAAGAAATCCTTTCCAATACAACATTGTGTGACTTCAAAATCTTGGCATGTTTCTCTTTTAGTTCTTGCAACTCTCTAGCAACACCAACATTCTTCAGAGGCATCTTTACAAGTTTTTCTTTTCGCCTTCCAACCTGCAAAATTCAACCAATCACCAAATTCAAAAGATCTAATAACCGAGCTTTGATACCACCTGATAGAAACGTAGGTGGTGGATACCTCCAAACCTACCCAAACTGATCAAACTCAACAAGAAACCAACCCTTGCAACACAATCCACTTCCCTTTCCTCAAACACACACCTAAAGGCTTGTAGCCCTCGAAAACTGACTTTTCACAATATATTTTAGAGAAGGCCATATAGATACCTTCTTGACACCTTCTGAGACTCACAACATGATCTAACACAACTTTCCAAAATATTCTATATGGTTTCTTTAAGATAATTTTGTAAACTAATAGATTGTCCTGCCTTTTAGGCCACCAAATAGCCCTCTTTTACAAAGGAGATACCTCCTAAACACCTAGTATTCACTCAAACTCATTAGAAAGTCACTAATTGTGTTCCAAAACAACAAATCCATAGTAATTTGTCAATTACATGACCTTTATGACAATGTACTCCAAAACCCTCACTTTTCATGCAATTTCCAAGGGTTTATTGAAACTCCTATTTCCTAGACTTTCCTGACTCAACCAATGAATCCAACAGACCAAAAATACCCTAAAAAAACTCACAAATCCATTACATGGACAATTCCATCACTATTTTTCCAAAAGCCTACCTTAGCACCTCAATTTCACATGGAAAATAATGAAATTCTTCCCTAGGGCATCATCCCAAAACCAACAACTTGAGTCCTTGGCCTTCAAATCCATAAAAACATCTAACCTAACATAAGAGGATTCCATCAAGACATAGGATTTGACAGTAGGAGGAATGAATAAAACAAAATTTAAACTTCAATCAAACCCTTCTCTGGTCTTTAACAAGCAGTTTTCAAAAAATTAATGAGTTCTCCCACAAATCACAATGAAAAACTATCAAACTTGATTCAAAATGAAGCTAATTCATGCTACTATAGAACACCATCAGTTTCAAAGAAAATACAATTTGTATGGGGTTGTACAGTTCTTGAAAAGTGCACAATAATAGAGAAAATTGCATAAAACTCGTTGTATTTGATATGGATTATTCAAAAACAAACTTCAACAACCCATCCACAAGCCTTGTATAGGATTTTATAGCTATTACATTCAAATTCTAACCAACCAATGTTCATAACTGTCTTTTAAACTTCTATGTCCCTTCAAATTCCTAAAAGTTGCACTTTTGCAATTTTTTGCTAATGACAACATTTACATTTTTTTTTCAACTTTTATTAACTTGACACCAATGACTCAAAACCCCCCAATTACATAGAAAATGGTCTCATTAGACCTTATTTAGTGTAAATAGACTCAAATTACTCCAAACTCCCTAGACTCACCTAATGACCAACCTATCAAACCTTCGAATGCTCAAATTGGCAATTAAGGGCTTAGGTGCTCCTGCACCAAAGAGACTTCACTAAATGAACTATAAATGCAAATAAATCAAAATAACAAACTAGAAAAGTATAGCAAAGCACTTGGAAACCTGAAATGCTGAATAACCTAAAATTTAAGCCTACTACGACTCATTCAGGGTGAATCGTTCCTAGATCAAGGTCTCTGCACATGAACAGGTTTATGGAAAAAGGGCATCTGAATCTACAAAAATATTGAAAAACACCTGTAGTAGCTCATTTTCCACTTTTTGTGAATTAGTCCCATTTTGTCGCGAAGTGTCCTAGGAGAAAAATCTTGAATTGAAACTTTGCAAGCCTTTGAAGATGGATCAAATAAGCACTTTCCCATTGATTTCTTACAAACTGGATGGATATTTTTCCCTATATCTGAGTTTTCATGAGTCTTGACAACTTTTCATGACAATTTTGACAACAATTGCAACTTTGTCATTTTAATACTTTCAAATGAAGACTTCAAATCCACTCTTCTTCAATGTATAAACCTGCAATCACACATGTAAAGAGGAGAAAAACTTGTTGACTGTTAGGGCATAAGGGTTTTCCTTTGTCAAACCTCATTTTGGTAATCAAACCTTGAAATGGAATGAAATAATAAAAGAGAATGATGAATGAAAAAAATATCATAACTCACAAAACCCTAGCAATACGATGCTGCAAACATCTATGAGATGGCTCCAATGGATGTGGATCTTGATTCTTGCTTGAATAGGATAGATCTTGAATAAAATGCTAGATTGAATCATGAAACCTTACATCACAATTGTTATCTAAAAAAAAAAACATGATTCATGAAGACTTTGACATGATGCTTGATGCTCTAATAATGCTCTAGAATGATTGATGATCCACCCTTGAAGACTCTTGAATGCTCTTGTAAATTCTTGAATGCTAGATTGTGAACTTAAACTTGCTATTATGAATGCTCTCACAAAAGTATTAGGTGAAAATGAGTGAGAGAACCTTGTATTTTTACTTAATTATGCAAGAATTCCTGAAATTACAACACTACAAGTCGACATCAGATCTAGGAGGATAAAATCCTGCCAAAAATTTAAATTAATTTTAATTTTGGGTCACACGAGCCTCATTCTCCCAAGGTGGCGAATGAGTCCCATTAGGCATAATTTATGGGACCATTTTAAAAAAATGCTTAGAAAGGTGTGAAACTAGGTTCAAGACCCAAAAAACTAGGTGGGACTCATCACCCAAGGTGGCGAATGAGTCCCAAATCACTAAATTTGGGTTGTACAACCTTAAAACACCTGAATTATGATTGGATGTTGGTTTGTGTTGGGATTATCCTCAAAAAGATACATTAAATGAGGCTTGTGGATGTAAAATAAGGCTAATTAAAGCATAAAGAAGCCTAATTCTTTATGACAACCGTAAAAAATTGTGTAAGTGAGTTACAACACTTTACAACACTTTAAATAAGGCGTGATTAAGGTTAAAAAGAGATTTATTGGGTGAACAGTTAATTAATAAAACCTCATAGAAGTGTGAAAGTGTTACAAAACTTCACAACACTTTAGTAAGGTACCATTTATGTTCATTAGTTCACAAGGGCCCGAGACCTAATGTGGATGTATAAAACACATCACAACACTAGATCAAGGCAATATCAAGTCCAATTTATCATATCAAGGTCTCTGTACAAGGATAGGTTTTTGGAAAAAGGGTACTTGAATCTACAAAAATCATGAAAAATACTTCTTGTGGGACTCATTCACCACTTCTAACGAATCAGCCCCATTTTGTCGCAAAGTGTGCCGGGAGAAAAAAATTGAACTAAAACTTTGCAAGCCTCTGAAGATGGATCAAATAAGCACTTTCCCACTAATTTCTTGCAAATTGGATGGATATTTTGTCCTAGATTTGAGTTTCCATGAGTCTTGAAAAATTTGACGACATTTGCAGCTTTGTCATTTTGGTACTTTTAAAGGTTTCAAATGCACTTTTCTTCAATCTATAAACCTGCAATCACACATGTAAAGAGGATAAAAACTTGTTGATTGTTAGGGAATAGGGGTTTGCCTTGGTCAAACCCTATTTTGGTAATCAAACCTTGAAATGGAATGAGAGAATAATGGGGAATGATGAATGAACAAAATATGATGCCGCAACTCAACAAACCCTTGCAATAAGATGCTGCAAACATGTATGAGATGGCTCCAATGGATGTGGATTTTGAATCTTGCTTGAATAGTCTAGATATTGAATGAAATGCTAGGTTGGATCATTAAACACTACATTACAATTATTAGCTCTCAAAAACAAACATGAGGCATGAAGAATTTGACATGATGCTTGATGCTTGATGCTTAAATAATGCTCTAGAATGCTATATTATCTACCCTTTAAGACTCTTGAATGCTCTTGTGAACTCAAACTTGCTATTATGAATGCTCTCACAAAAGTCTAAAGTGAAAATGAGTGAGAGAACCCTGTATTTATACTTAATTATGTAAGAATTCTTGAAATTACAACACTACAAACCAACATCAGATCTAGGAGGATAAAATATCATGAAAATTTTGAATTTATTTTAATTTTGGGTCATATGGGACTCATTCGCCCAAGGTGGCAAATGAATCCCATTAGGCATAATTTATGGGACCATTTTTAAAAATGCTTAGAAAGGTGTGAAACCAAGTTCGGGGCCCAAAAACCTAGGTGGGACTCATTCGATCAAGGTGGAAAATGAGTCCCAGATCACTAAATATGGGCCATACAACCTTAAAACACCTGAATTATGATTGGATGTTGGTTTATGTCAGGATTATTCTTGAAAAGATGCATTAAATGAGGTTTGTGGATGTAATTTATAAGACCAATTAAAGCATAAAGAAGCTTAATTATTTATGTAAACCCTAGAAAAGTGTGAAAGTGTGTTACAACACTTTACAAAAATTTAAATAAGGCATGATTAAGGGTTTATGCATGAAGTTAGGTCTACAAAAAACTCAAAAAGTGGAAATGTTTTTGCTGTTTTTTAGAATTTGTCACACTTGGACTTAAAATTTGAGGCACTTACACAATGAATCTTAAAAAAAGTCACTATTATGAAAGTTATAATTTTGAAACTAGTTTCCAAATATGTAATTTATTCAAATTGTGACATAGATTTTGGGACCCAAGATGTTTACTCTTACACTTTTAGGGTTTTTCACCTAAAAGGAGAGAGATCTAGGCCCAAAATGCTTATGTAACACTCAAATTAGGATGTATGCTAGGTGATATGATGTAAATAAATTTAACTAAATGCAATTGACTGATTAAAATGAACTAAAATGAATGCAAAAGTGCAATTTAAGCTATGTTTGAAAACATATTGTGATATGCTAATAACTATGAAAATGAAGAAATAATGCAAAATAAAAGGTACAGGGGTAAATATGAGTGCACCTAGATGAAATATGAGTTGTATGGAATGTTTGGAATGCTGATGAATTTTACTGGTTTTTCACAGTGGGACTCATTTTCCCAGGGTAGTGAATCAGTCCTCATGATGAAAAAGTGTCAAGAACTGATTTCTGATAGTCGGGATCCAAGATCTGACAAAATATAGATTTTCAGACCTTAGGTGGGACTCATTCGCCAAGGGTGGTGAATCAGTCCACTCTTAGATTTTTAAAAAATTAGAAAACAACTCTGCAACACCAGATTTAGGAATGTTTGAATGTTGAGTTGCCGAAGTCAGTTCTGTAGGAAACAAACAAAAAACACTCAACAAGCTTGAAATAGTGACATGTTGACTTGAAGAGCCTAGTTGACTTGATTTCCACTTTTCAACACCTTTAAACCTATCAAATCTATGAAACAAAGGCTGCAAAGACACATGCAAAGGGGAAAAATGTTGGAGGGTTAGAAAATAGGGGTTTGCCTTGGTCAAACCCCACTTTGGTAATCAAACCCAATAGAAATAAATGAAATGCAAAGGAAATGTAAACTAACAACATGCAAATGCTATTAACTCACCAAATCCTTGATCTTGTAAGTCTGAAGTAATGCCAATGGCTGCTTCAAAGTGCTTCAATAGTTGCTTCAATTGATGATGTAAGATGCTTGAATGTGATGTGTGATTGAATGCTTGAATGAATTGATTGTAGAAGATTATTGGAGGATTGCTTGAATGACTTAGGAGATGTAAAATGAGGTGAAAAACACTTATTTATACAATTCTTGTTTCTTACTATCCGTTCATACCTCATCACAAGCAGACATCAAGTGACTTTTAATAAAATCTTGAAAAGAAATTTGAAATATTTTGAATTTGGGGTCAAGGGGAACTCATTCACCACCCATGGTGAATGGATCCCACCTAGGACCTAAAACAAGTGTCAAAAATAATGTTGTATTTATTGTTACTTGTCAGGATAATATGCAAA